>LR753412.1:453368-474599 GCA_902729485.2 Mus minutoides
AAAAAAAAAAAAAAAAAAAAAAAAAAAAAGAAAGTGTGACGATGCATTATTCTGAAAATAGTGCTTGCATTCTAGGAATCTGGAACTCTTGCTGAAACTCACAGCCGAAATTAATAATACACTTTGAGGTCACTTGAGACTGCTATCTTACTGTGTACTCATCTTATTTGTTTAATGTGCCTTTAAGAGAACAATGTAACAACTGACTTGCTTATCTTGGCTTTCCCATGTAATCAACTTTTACAATCTAAGCTAATGCTTAGCTGTAATCTTAAGATATGCACCCTTCCATGCCCCCGACCCAGAACAATGTATGTGTATCATTTGCTAAAAGCAGCAGATACAGAGATTGAAAGCAACCTCCTAAAAATCTACCATAAAGGTTGAAAACATCCAAAATGAAGATAATTCACCAGAAGTACAAAAACAATAAATAAATAAATAAATAAATAGATAAATAAATAAATAAATAAAATGGGAAAGAAAAGATTTGAAAAAACTGGAGGAAATCTTCATCCCAAAAGATGCGCAAAACACAACAAAGAAACAAAACTATGAGACATTGACCCACTACAACACCTAGACAGTTCCTAAAAGGCTAGAAACCAGGCTATAGATAAGGTGCCAGAAAAATAGTTTAGTCCTACCTAAACAATAATCAATGATTTGTGGGAGAGATGCCTCCAAAATTAAGAGTACTTTCTGTTCTCCAGAGGCCCCAAGCACCCATGTCAGATGGCTCACAATTACTAGATCCAGGGTGTCTGATGTCCTCTTCTGGCCTCTGCAGGCACCCACTCCAGATCCAGGGCGTCTGATGTCCTCTTCTGACCTCTGCAGGCACCCACACTCATGCACATAACCACACAAACAGAGACATTTAAAATAAAATGAATTATTTTTAAAAGATTTATTTATTTTATGTATATGAGCACAGTGTAACTATCTTCAGACACACCAAAAGAGAAGAGGGCATCAGATCCCAGTACAGATGGTTGTGAGCCACTATGTGGTTGCTGGGAATTGAACTCAGGACCTCTGGAAAAGCAGTCAGTGCTCTTAACCACTGAGACACTTCTCCAGCCCATGAATCGTTTTTTAAAAAAATCAATGACCATGTAGAAGAGTCCAACAAACAGATGAATAAAGGAAGAAAGTCAATTCAGGATGTGAAAAATAAAGTTATAGAAATGAACGAAATGCTCGATAATTTATAGGAGAAATCTTCTTTTTTTTTTTCCCAAGACAGTGTTTCTCTGTATAGCCCTGGCTGTCCTGGAGCTCACTTTGTAGACCAGGCTGGCCTCGAACTCAGAAATCCACCTGCCTCTGCCTCCCAAGTGCTGGGATTAAAGGCGTGCGCCACCACGCCCGGCTAGGAGAAATCTTCAAACACAGAGGAAAATATCAAAAATGATATTGAGACTCTGAAAATGAAGTGATTAGAAATACTAGAAACGCCAGGTGTGGTGGTGCACGCCTTTAATCCCAGCACTCGGGAGGCAGAGGCAGACGGTTTTCTGAGTTCAAGGCCAGCCTGGTCTACAAAGTGAGTTCCAGGACAGCCAGGGCACATAGAGAAACCCTGTCTCGAAAAACCAAAAAAAGAAAAAAAAGAAAAAAAAAGAAATACTAGAAACAAGAGTCAACCAATTAAATAAAAATGCAGTGGCAAGAAAGATCAACAGACAAAACTAAGCAGAAGAATGAATTTGGACTAGAAGATAAGGTCTAGACAATAATACATTATTAAAATATAAATAAAGGAAAATTAACAAACATGACAAAAATAAATAAATACTTACAGGAATGCCAGGAAGTTTTTGAGCGATCAAATGTAATATTGTGTAGAGACAAGAGACAAGATAATAAAAATTTAACAAAAAGTTCACAAACCTAGAGGGAAAAATGGGCATCCAAACACAAGACACTTTAGAGTTCCAAGTAGACAAAGCAAGATTCAAGCCCTTTCCACAACACATCATAGTCAAAATTCCAAAAATACACCGCCAAGAAACTATATTAAAACTTGTAGGAGCAATATGTCAAATCATATATTAAGACAGAAAAATCAGTGTGACATCACTTTGCTCATATGCAACCTAAAAACCAGAGAAGCTTTCAGATATAGCCCAGGCTTTGCAAGCTACTTGAGCTGTCAACAAATATTGTGGTACTCAGCAAAATTATTTCTTAAAATTAATAGATAACCTACGTGGGAGGGGGTGGGTAGGGGAGCAGGGCGGGGACGTGGGAGGGTAAGGGAAAATTTCTGGATAACATGTGAAATGTAAATGAGGAAAATATCTAATAAAGAGAAAAAAATTATTTTCACAAAAAAAAATTAATAGATATCTAAGAACATTTCAAGAGTAACACTTCTTTAATTTCAGCACTCTGGAGGCAAAGGCAGGAGGATCTCTGTGAGTTCAAGGCCAGTCTGGTCTGCTACATAGCAAGCTCCAGGACAAGGACTACATAGAGATACCCTGTCAAAGAGATTACAGATTTCACAGATAAATGGATGGGGCTGAAGACAATCATTCAGAATAAGGTAATCCAGACCCAGAAAGACAAATTCTGCATGCTTTCTCTTACTTAGAGAAGTTAGATTTGGATCTTCAGACATGTGTATTTTATTTGGAATACCCATAGATGTCAGGCAGTTCATTAAGGGATCATGGGCTTTTAAGGGGGTGGGGGAATAAAATGCAATGGTATAAAGGGTTAAAGGAATATAATGAAGCAAGAAACATTAAATTGTAGTGGGGGATGGGAAGATAGAATAGAGGAGAGATAACTAACACAAAAGCCTTTAGAAAAAGTAATGCTCACCCTTGGAAGGCTAATTCATAGCATCTTCCAGCACCATGAATGATAGCCAGCAAGGAGGAAGCTTCCTGGTTAGTTCTACATTGATTTTTCTTTCTTTTTTTTTTTTTTTGGTTTTTCAAGACAGGGTTTCTCTGTGTCGCCCTGTACATTGATTTTTCTATATCCTTTAGTCAAAGTGTTCAACAATAGGGTCTTAGTATCTAGTATATGGTGGATAACCAAGAGCATCGTGCAATATCATGTGCTGATGTAGGTGCACAGCTCCTAAGAAAGTATACCATGCCTGGCACTGAGGCTTGGCTTTTTCTTTTATGTTTTTTTCCGAGACAGAGTTTCTCTGTATAGCCCTGGCTGTCCTGGAACTCACTCTGTAGACCAGGCTGGCCTTGAACTCAGAAATCCACCTGCCTCTGCCTCCCGATTGCTGGGATTAAAGTCATGTGCCACCATGCCCGGCCAAGGCTTTGCTTTTTAATAACCCATGTTTTCTGGAAGCAGCATTGTCTCCCCTTGCAAGGTTCCTGTGTTTAAACTCCATTAAGTTTTTTAAATTTATATTTTAAATTTGCTTGTAAAGTAGTGTCTTCCATTAAAAAAAATATTCCTAAAGCCTTAGTTTTCAATGACTTGTCCCTTACCTCTTCCTCTGCCTCACTGCCTGCCTCCGTCCCCTATCAAACCTTTTAAAGCTCCCTGTGCTGGTGAGCTTTTGTTGTTGTTGTTGTTGTTGTTGTTGTTTTATTCTGTCAACAACATTTGTTGTTGTTTTATTCTTGACACAACATTTCAGAAGAGAAAACCTTGATTGAGAAGATGTTTCCATCAGACTGAGCTATAAGGAAGCTACATGGTGTTTTCTTGATTGGTGGCTGATGAGTTATAATAAAGGTAGCTAAGAAAGCAATGGAGAGAAAGCCTCTATAGACTCTGCTTCAGTTTCTGCCTCTAGGTCCCTACTTGAGTTCCTGCCCTGACTCCCCCCAACGATGAACTGTGAGGCAGAAGTATAAACTAAATAAACCCCTTTCTCCCCAAGTTCCTTCTCACTCTGGTCTGCCCCGCTCGCTCCGGTTGGCCCCACCCGCTTGCTCTGTTTGCCCCCCCCCCTCACTCCACCGGCCCCACTCGCTCCAGCCGTCCGTTCGGCCCCCTTTCGCTCTGGTCGGCCCCGCTTGCTCCGGTCAGTCCCACTTGCTCAGTCCCTGCTCTCTTCGGTCCAAGGATTCATTTATTATTCTTCATAAGTACACTATATATAGCTGACTTCAGATGCACCAGAGGAGGGCGTCAGATCTCATTATGGGTGGTTGTAAGCCACCATGTGGTTGATGGGATTTGAACTCATCACCTTCGGAAGAGCATTCGGGTGCTCTTACCCGCTGAGCCATCTCACCAGCCCAATATCCTTGTTAATATCACTGATTGTGTTGAATTTTGTGCAAAGTGAGGTACACGGGTTGATTTTCATTCTTCTGCATGTGGACATCCACTTTTCATACCCCCATTTGTTGAAGATGCTGTATTTTCTTCAATGTGGATTTTTGGGCTTTTTTTTTTTTTATTCCCTTGTTCCGGTCAACCTCCCTCGCTCTGCTGGACCCCGCTCGCTCCGGCCAGCCCCACTTGCTCCCGGCCGCCCCCGTACGGCCCCCGCTTGTTCCAGCCAGCCCCGCTCCCTCCGATCGGCTCCGCTTGCTCCGGTTTGGCCCCGCTCGTTCCGGCTGTCCCCGTTCGGCCCCCCTCGCTCCGGCCCTGCTAGCTCCGGCGTCCCCGCTTGCTTCGGCCGTCCCCGTTCGGCTCCGCTCGCTCCGGACAGCCTAGCTTGCTCCGGTTGGTCTCTCCAGTCCAAGGATTCATTTCTTATTATTCTTCATAAGTACGCTGTAGCTGACTTCAGACGCACCAGAGGAGGGCGTCAGATCTTGTTACGGGTGGTTGTAAGCCACCATGTGGTTGATGGGATTTGAACTCATCACCTTCGGAAGAGCAGTCGGGTGCTCTAACCCGCTGAGCCATCTCACCAGCCCCATTTTTGGGCATCTTTATCAAAAATTAGCAGCTGTGTGTATATGGCCATCAATCTACATTAATGTTCCTTCTTAAGTTGTTAAATATGTTTTGGTATATTACATTGTCTTATAAATAAGGTCACCTTGCCCTTAGGAGAATATGTTTTTGCATACTATCTTTAGATGTATGTTACACTGTAAGTTCATATATAAAGCCCTCACCAAAGTGCTTAACTTGGTTTGATTTATAAGTAAGCACTCAGGAAATTTTAGTTCAAGTTCCTCTAAGTTCCTATTTCTTAAATCATTTCATATTTAGGTACTTTTAAAATATCTGAAATACTTAGAATTTACCTTTAATATAATGTAGGAAATGATAGGAATCATAATGATGTCAGCTTTAGAAACTTGCAAAACAATAGAGCTTTGTCCTCCAAGAAAAAAGGGACAATATTAAGTCTAATAGATTTCTATGTTACTATTGACATTAAAATCTTTAGCTAGGTTTGTACCTTATTGGTACAGTTCTCACTTAACATGTACCAGGACCCAGAGCTTGGATACCAAGACTGAAATAAATGTGAAGACAAATTACTGGATGTAATAGACAATTGGATATAACTACCTGTATTTCCTGTCCTAACACAGACTGTTTTGATACCCATCTACCTAATAATTGTGGCTAGATTACCAACAACATAAGACTTAGCCATACCTTTCAACCTCATACACTCCAGTTTGGAGGATTAATTTGCTAGCCTCAAATTCCAGATGGGTAAATACTGCCATCTTATTTGGAAAGATCAAGACGTCTGCCTACCTCAGAGTATCTTTGATATATGTAGGAGTGGGAGTTCCCATCTCTATTTTTCTTTTTTTATGATTGATTGATTGATTTATTTATTTATTTATTTATTTATTTATTATGTACACAGTATTCTGCCTGCATATATGCCTGCATACCAGAAGAAGGTCCTAGACTTCATTATAGATGGTTGTGAGCCACCATGTGGATGCTGGGAATTGAACTCGGGACCTCTGGAAGAGCTGTCAGTGCTCTTAACCTTTGAGATATCTTCCAGCTGCCCCCTGCCTCTATTTTTCATGCTGAAATTTTGTCAGGCTTGAGCTTGAATAGGTTTTGTGCAAGCTGTCTCAACTGCTGTGAAACTGCCTAGTTGTATCCAGTAAACATTGTTTTCTTATAGTTGTCTCATTCCTCTGGATCTCATGATCTTTCCACCTCTCCACAATGATCCTTGAGCCTTAGGAGGAGATGATGTGATGTAAATGTCTCATTTAATGGCTAAGATTTCCCTAGTCTCTTGTTCTCTACACCCTGATTGGTTGTGGGTATTTATATTAATCATTGACTACAAGAAAATGTTTCTTTGATGGGGGTTGACAGATGCACTAATCTAGGAGTTTAATGATGTATCATTAGGAATCAGTTTAATAGTGTGTCCATTTAGAAGAATAATAGTAGTAGGTTCTCATCTATAGCATCTGACCTGTCTAGCCACAGGTTCCAGGCCTTAAATATAGCCAGAAAGTTTTTGGTTATTCCCATAATTCTGGGCCATTATGGCACCAGTGAACATGTCTTTTCAGAAAGATGATTTGTTATCTCAAAAGTTTCACATTTGAGCAAAGTTTGTGATTCTTCTCTACTCTAGGAAATTATACAACAGCTATGAAAACTAGCCAATAGGAATGAAACTTCCAATAGAGAAGCATCTTGATTTCTTCATGTCCTATGGCTCAAGTGATGTCTTTAGCAATAGGGCATTGTTGACAAACTCAGGAATGTCATCAACTCCATTGACAGTAGCTTGCATCATTTGAGTAACTATAGAACTTCACTGGCTAAAAACTCCAAAAGGGATAGCCCATTCCTGGCACTAGGCTTTTTTTTTTTTTTTTAAGATTTATTTCATTTATTATATGTAAGTACACTGTAGCTGTCTTCAGATACTCCAGAAGAGGGCGCCATCTCGTTACGGATGGTTGTGAGTCACCATGTGGATGCTGGGATTTGAACTTATCACCTTCGGAAGAGCAGTTGGGTGCTCTTACCCACTGAGCCATCTCACCAGCCCCGGCACTAGGCTTTTGATTTGTTATCCTTTTGATAACTTTTGATAGGATAATTGTTAACCTGTTACATGATGACTACATTTGAATTCTTTTTTTTTTCCCCTTGTTCCAGTCAACCCTGCTCGCTCTGCTCGACCCCGCTCGCTCCGGCCAGCCCCACTTGCTCCTGGCCACCCCCGTACGGCCCCCGCTTGTTCCAGCCAGCCCCGCTCGCTCCGATCGGCTCTGCTTGCTCCGGTTTGGCCCCGCTCGTTCCGGCCATCCCCGTTCGGCCCCACTCGCTCCGGCCCTGCTAGCTCCGGCGTCCCCACTTGCTCCGGCCATCCCCGTTCAGCTCCGCTCGCTCCAGACAGCCTAGCTTGCTCCGGTTGGTCTCTCCAGTCCAAGGATTCATTTCTTATTATTCTTCATAAGTACGCTGTAGCTGACTTCAGACGCACCAGAGGAGGGCGTCAGATCTTGTTACGGGTGGTTGTAAGCCACCATGTGGTTGCTGGGATTTGAACTCATCACCTTTGGAAGAGCAGTCGGGTGCTCTAACCCGCTGAGCCATCTCNCGGTTGGTCTCTCCAGTCCAAGGATTCATTTCTTATTATTCTTCATAAGTACGCTGTAGCTGACTTCAGACGCACCAGAGGAGGGCGTCAGATCTTGTTACGGGTGGTTGTAAGCCACCATGTGGTTGCTGGGATTTGAACTCATCACCTTTGGAAGAGCAGTCGGGTGCTCTAACCCGCTGAGCCATCTCACCAGCCCGAATTCTTTTTCACATGTGTGTATATAAATATTTTCAGAAGCTCCTACAGTAGTAGGTTTCCATACAATCTTTTTCAAAAAAAATGTTAATGTTAGTTATCCCTCCCTTATGCTCTCCTCTACTCTGCCCTCTAATCTTCCTCCACATTCAACACTAATAATCCTATTATTCTCCTTTACCCTTTGTCTTAGTGGTGGTTTTATTGCTGTGGTAAGATACCATGACGATAGCAACTCTTATGAAGGGAAATATTTAATTGGAGGTATATTACAATTCACAGGTTTTTGTCCATTACTGTCATGGTGGGAAAATGGTGGCAACTCAGGCAGACATGGTGCTAGAGAGGTAGTTGGAAGGTTCTACATCTTCATCAACAGGCAGCAGGAACAGCAAGTGAGTCACTGTGCCTGGATTGAACTTCTAAAACCTCAAAGCCCAGTGACACACTTCTTCCAACAAGGCTGCACCTACTCCAAGAAAGCCACAGCCACTAGTAGTGCCATTTTCTATGAGCCTATGAAGGCCACTTTCATTCAAACCATCACATTCTACTCCCTGGACCCCATTGGCTTATAGCCATATCATAATACAAAATGCATTTAGTTGAACTTGAAAAGTCACAAAAGCTGGACAGTGGTGGCGCACACATTTAATCCCAGCATTTGGGAGGCAGAGGCAGGCGGATCTCTGAGTTCGAGGACAACCTGGTCTACAGAGTGAGTTCCAGGACAGCCAGGGCTACACAGAGAAACCCTGTCTCAAAGAAAAAAGAAAAAAGAAAAAAGAAAAAAGGAAAAAGAAAAAGAAAGGAAGGGAGGGAGGGAGGAAGGAAGGAAGGAAGGAAGGAAGAAAGAAAGAAAGAAAGAAAGAAAGAAAGAAAGAAAGAAAGAAAGAGAAAAGAAAAGTCACAATAGTCTATCACAGTGTCAACTCTTCACAGTTCAATCTCTGATATTAATAGTAATATCCTGGGGGCTGGTGAGATGGCTCAGCGGGTTAGAGCACCCGACTGCTCTTCCAAAGGTGATGAGTTCAAATCCCAGCAACCACATGGTGGCTTACAACCACCCGTAACAAGATCTGACGCCCTCCTCTGGTGCATCTGAAGTCAGCTACAGAGTACTTATGAAGAATAATAAGAAATGAATCCTTGGACCGGAGAGACCAACCGGAGCAAGCCAGGCTGTCCGGAGCGAGCGGAGCCGAACGGGGATGGCCGGAGCAAGCGGGGACGCTGGAGCTAGCAGGGCCGGAGCGAGTGGGGCCGAACGGGGACGGCCGGAACGAGCGGGGCCAAACCGGAGCAGGCGGAGCCGATCGGAGCGAGCGGGGCTGGCTGGAACATGCGGGGGCCGTACGGGGGGCGGCCGGGAGCAGGTGGGGCTGGCCGGAGCGAGCGGGGTCGAGCAGAGCTGGCGGGGTTGACCGGAACAAGGGAAAAAAATAGTAATATCCTAACTATAATCCCTTGTAAATTCAAAATCAAGAACCAGGCCACATACTTCCAATATACAATGGCACAGAATATACATTGCCATTCCAAACAGGAACGAAGAAAGGAAGGGGATATAGGGAGGAAATATTTGGACCAAAGCATGACTGAAAACATGCTGGGCAAACTCTAAACTCTGCATTTCCATGTCTGATGTCAAAGCTGTCTTCAGATCTTCAATTTATTTTAGCTTTGTTGACCTCAAAATACCTCATTCTCTTGGGCTGTTTCTACTCTCTGTCAGCAGCTCTCCTCAACAGGTATTCCATGACTCTGGCATCTCTAGCATTTTGGGGTCTTGAAAGCAATCCAGGTTTAACCTTCACAGCTTCACACAATAGCCTCTCTAGGCCTCCATGCAGGGACATCCTAGAAACATGCCTGGCCTCAGTTGCTTTTCTTAGTTGTAGAGATTTCATAACCACCTTTTTTACTCAAAGCCAGAACCACATGACCAAAGCTGCCAAATTTTTTGCTTGCTGGCGAGGAACATGGTCCCCTCGTTCAAATACATTTTCATCAACTTTTTGTTTTGGATAATGTCCTTCACTGCCCAAGCTTGGCTGTCCTGAAACTTGATCTGTACACTAGACTTGCCTTGAACCCAGAGAGCTGCCTGCTTCTACCGCCTGACTGCTAGGAGTAAAGGCGTGTACCACCACATCCAACCCTAAGCTTTTCTTTAATTCTTTTTCACAAGTTGGATACTTAGCTGGGTGAGGTCTTTCCCTGAGGTCACCACTCCCTTTATTCCCTTTAGGATCAGTTTTCTTTTAAAATTTTTTTTCTGGTGTTCCTTTTCTCCTCTAACTGTACATTTTGTATTTTTCCTTGCTCAGCTTGATCCTTTTCATTTTAGATCTGCATAAGTGTGACAACTAATAACCAAGCAACACAGTCAATACTAAGCTGTTTTGAAATTTTCTCTGCCAGAGCCATTAATCAATGACTCTTCAATTTAGCCTCTGGAAGATTTTTTGGACAAGAGCAAAAAGTAGCCACATTATTTGCCAAAATAGCACAAGAACAGTGTCTAGGTCACATAATAATGTTCTTCTCTTCTGATATCTCTTGAGTGAGGCCCCACAGCTTAAGTCACCCCTTAGCTCCATTGTATTCTACTAGTACAACCCACTAAGGTGGGCTTAAAGCATTCAACTGCTTATCTAATCCTCCACATTCTTCCAAACAAAGCCCATTCAGGCTGATCACAGCAATAGCCAACCCCTGGTACCAACTTCTCTTAGTTAGGGTTTCTATTGCTGCAAGACACCATGACCATGCAACTCTTATGAAGGAAAACATTTAATTGGAGCTGGCTTACAGTTAAGAGGTTCTTAGTCTATTATCATCATGGCGGGAAGCATAGTGTAATGACGCAGACATGGTTCTGGAGAAACAGAGTTCTACATATTGATTTGCAAACAGCAGGAAGAACAATATAATCAATATATATTGCACAAAAAATAAAGACTTTCAGTACTATGTTGAACAAAAAAGAAGAGAGTACACATCTTCAATTTGTTCTCATTTTAGTAGAAATGATTTTCATTTATCTATATTTAGCATGAGGTTTGAGGGTTGCTACATAACTGCCTTTATTAGGTTGAGCTATGTCCCTTGTCTTCCCATATTCTCCAGGACTTTTATCATGAAGTGATATTGATTTTGTCAAAAGTTTTTTCTACATCCAGTGAGATAGTCATATGGTTTGTGTCTTTGAGTCTTTTTATGTGGTAAATTATATTTATTAATGCCCATATGTTGAACAATTCCTGCAACTCTAGGATGAAGCTGAATTGATCATGGTAAATACTCTTTTAAATGTGTTCTTGAACTTGGTTTGCAAGTATTTTACTCAGAATTTTTGTGTTCATCAGAGATACTAGCTGATGATGTTGTTTTTGTGGCTTTGTCTGGGTTTTGTGTCAGCATGACACTGGCTTCATGAAAAGAATTTGGAACTTTCCTATTTTGTGAAATAATTTGAGGAGTAGTAGTGTTAGTTATTTGAGGGTTTGATAAAATTCTGAACTGAATTCTTCTGGTTCTGTGCTTTTTAGTTAAGAGATTTTCAGTTACTACTTCTATATTGTTCAATGTTAGGAGTCTATTTCAACTGTTTATTTAATCTTGGTTTAGCTTTAGTAGGCCATGTATATCTAGAAATTCATCCATTACTTCTAGATTTAGATTCCATCCAGATTAATGGAATATAGATTATTAAAGTATGTCCAAATAAATCTCTGAATTTCCTCAGTGTCTGTTGAAAGGTTTCTCTTTTGTTCCCCGTTTTAACTCATTTGAATTCTCTCTTTTGGTTAGTTTGGGAAGGGTTTGTTAATCTTTTTTTTTATTAGAGAATTTCTTCATTTACATTTCAAGTGTTATCCCATGTGTCCCCTACACCCTCCCCCAGCCCTGCTCCCTTACCCACCCACTCCCACTACTTGGCCCTGGCATTCCCCTGTACTGGGGCATATAAACATTGCTAGACCAAGGGCCTTTCTTCCCCAATAATGGCCAACTAGGCCATCTTCTAATACATATGCAGCTAGAGACATGAGCTCTGGGGGTTCTGATTAGTTCATATTGTTGTTCCATCTATAGGGTTGCAGACCCCTACAGCTCTTGGGTACTCTCTCTAGCTCCTACATTGGGGACCCTGTGTTCTGCCCTGTAGATGATTGTGAGCATCCACTTCTGTATTTTTCAGGAACTGTCAAAGCCTTACAGGCGACAGCTATATCAGGGTCCTTTCAGCAGTATCCTGCTGGTGTATGCAGTAGTGTCTGCATTTGGTGGCTGAATCTTATTAAACCATTTAAAGAACCAACTTTCTGTGCTCGCTTCGGCAGCACATATACTAAAATTGAAACGATACAGAGAAGATTAGCTTGGCCCCTGCGCAAGGATGACACGCAAATTCGTGAAGCATTCTCCAGGCGTGGTGGCACATGCCTTTAATCCCAGGACTCGGGAGGCAGAGGCAGGCGGATTTCTGAGTTCAAGGCCAGCCTGGTCTACAAAGTGAGTTTCAGGACAGCCAGGGCTATACAGAGAAACCCTGTCTCAAAAAAACAAAAAACAAAAAACAAAACAAAACAAAAAAGAACCAACTTTTTCTGTTTCATTGATTCTTGTATGGTTTGTTTATATTTCATTAAGTTTGGTACTGATTTTGATTATCTCTTCCAAGCTTCTGTTTTGGGATGTTATTTGTTCTTCTTTTTCCAAGGTTTTCTTTTTTTTTTGTTTTTGTTTTTGTTTTTGTTTTTGTTTTTCGAGACAGGGTTTCTCTGTGTAGCTCTGGCTGTCCTGGAACTCACTTTGTAGACCAGGCTGGCCTCGAACTCAGAAATCCGCCTGCCTCTGCCTCCTGAGTGCTGGGATTAAAGGCATGCGCCACCACACTCGGCTTTTCCAAGGTTTTCTTATCCATCCTTAATTTATTACTTTGACATCTCTCAAAAATCTTTGCTGTAGGTACCACCTTCACTGTGTACTACCGATTTTATTGTGGTGTGTTTTCATTTTCATTCCATTATAAGAATTTTTAAATTTACTTCTTGTTTCTTCCTTCAGTGGGTTATCATTTAATAGTACTTTCTTTAGTTTCCAGTAGTTTGTATACTTTTGTATTTTCTATTGCTGTTTAAATATCCATCTTTATTCCATTGTAGTCAGGATACAATGCCAGGATGTTATTCTATGTTCTATATTTGTTGAGTCTTGTTTTGTATTTTTTAAAGATTTATTTATTTTATGTATATGAGTACACTGTAGCTGTCTTCAGACAAGCCAGAAGAGGATGTCAGATCCCATGACAGATGGTTGTGAGCCACCATGTGGTTGCTGGGATTTGAACTCAGAACCTCTGGAAGAGCAGTCAGTGCTCTTAACCACTGAGCCAACTCTCCAGCCCCATTGTTTCGTATTTTAACATGTGGTTAGTTTTGGAGAAAAGTCTATGGGCTACTGAGAAAGAATGTTTATTATTTAATGTTTGGGTAGAATGTTCTGAAGAGGGCTGGTGAGATGGCTCAGCGGGTAAGAGCACCCAACTGCTCTTCTAAAGGTGATGAGTTCAAATCCCAGCAACCACATGGTGGCTTACAACCACCCATAATGAGATCTGACGCCCTCCTCTGGTGCGTCTGAAGTCAGCTACAGCATACTTATGAAGAATAATAATAAAACGAATCCTTGGACCGGAGAGACCGACCAGAGCGAGCAGGGCTGGCCGGAGCGAGTGGAGCCGAACAGGGGACTGGAGCGAGTGGGGTCGAGCGGACAGAGCGGGGTTGACTGGAACAAGGGAAAAAATGTTTAAACAATTAAAAAAATTACATGATTATAAAAAAAAAGAGAATGTTCTGAAGAAATCCATTAGGTCCATTTGATTTATGATGTAATTTAATCCCAGGGTTTTTCTATTTATTTTGTTTCCAGGTGACCTATCTACTGGTGATTGGAGTGTTGAAATCACTCACTATCACTGTGTTGAGGGTCAATCTATTGTTTTAGATATAATAGTATTTCTTTCGTGAAATTAGAGTAGTAATTATCATCATTCCCCCCCCCCTTTTTTTTTGCTGTTTCAAAAAGCTTTATTTTTACTTGGTCCAAGACTTTGAAGAAGCTCCAGGTTGGTTACAAAGCTGCCTAGTGGCTTGAGAGGTTCATTCAGGTGGAGGTCCTGAGGTAGGCTGGTGAAGAGAAGAGGGAGCCCCTTGGAAGGTAGAGACCTCTTAGTCCTGCTTGAGAGTGAGGTGCTCAGAGATATTCACCCATAGATGCCTGGGGCATGCCAGTCTGCACTGGCTGTGTCCCTGCCAGCCTATGGAGGTTGTTCAGGTGGTTGCCCATCTTCTTGATGAGCTTCACCTTCTTATCCAGGAAATGGCTTTCCAAGAAGTCACAGAGATGAGGGTCTGTGTGGACAGAACCCAGGGCATGCAGATCCAAGAGGGCCTGGTTCAGGTTCTTCTCCAGGGCCAAGGCAGCTTCCATGGCCTCCTGGGTTTTACCCCATTCATCTTGAGATGGCTCCTGCACATCCTGGGAGAGTGCACAGTCCCCGTGATCGTTCTGCAACTTGATGAGACACTCGATGTCCTTGGTTTTTTCCTTGGCCAATTCGCTGAAGAAGTGGCCTATGCCCTCCAAAGCCACATCATCCTGATCAAAAAAGAAGCCCAGAGAGAGGGTAGGTGTAGGAGGCCCGCAGGTGCAGGTTGAGCAGGCTGTAAACCACAGCTTCCACTTCGGTGGAATAGTTCCGATGAATCTGAGAGGTCATGGCTGATCCAGAGTGTGGGGCTAACCACGATGACAGTGCTGGCTGGTCCTAGGAGCCGAAGGCATTGGGTGAGGAGATGGTCCTGGAAGCTGCGACTGGAGAGACTTGTAAGGTGGCTGGAAGCTAACAAAGTGGGAGTCCCTGGGTATGTTCTGTTCAAACACTGTTGAAGCAAGACACAGATCCACGGGACCTCCTAGGCACTGCTCTCACCATATCTCCCTTTAACACTCCTATTTGGCCTTTGCAGAAGACAGGTGGATTGTGAAGAATGACAATGGACTATCAGAAATTTAATCAAGGCATGACTATGAATGTAACTGCTGTGCCAGATGTGGTGTCCTTCTTACTTGAACAGATTAACATATCTCCTGGCACATGGTATGCAGCTGTCGATCTAGCAAATTCCTTTTTCTTAGTACCTGTCCATAAGGACCAGAAGCAAATTGATTTCAGCTAGCAAGGCTAGCAGTACACTTTCACAGTTTTACCACAAGTGTATATTAACCCTCCAGCCTTCTGTCATATCTTAGTTCTGAGGAAACTTTATCATTGTTCTCTTACATAAAATATCACACTGGTCCACACTACATTAGTGACATTATGCTGATTATGAAATGAACAGAAAACTGGTTGGTAATCCATATTAGGATGGGAAATAAAATCCAACCAAAATTCAAGGGCCTTCTACCTAAGTGAAACTTCTAAGAGTCCAGTGGTGTGGGGCATGCAGAGATATTCCTTCTAAAGTAAAGGATAAGTTATAGCCGGGCGTGGTGGCGCACGCCTTTAATCCCAGCACTCGGGAGGCAGAGGCAGGCGGATTTCTGAGTTCGAGGCCAGCCTGGTCTACAAAGTGAGTTCCAGGACAGCCAGGGCTATACAGAGAAACCCTGTCTCGAAAAAAAAAAAAAAAAAAAAAAAAAAAAGGATAAGTTATTACACCTGGCCCCTCCCACCACCAAGAAAGTAGTACAATGCTTACTGGGCCCATTTAGATTCTGGAGGCGGCACATTCCTCACTTGGGTGTGCTACTCTGGCCCATATATCAAATGACTCATAAAGTTGCTGGCTCTGTGTGGGGCCTGGAATGAAAAATGCTCTTCAACAGGCCCAGGCAGTTGTAAAAGCTGTTCTATCAGTTGAACCATATGATCCAGCAAATCCAATGATGCTTGAGGTGTCAATGACAAAAAAAAAACAAAAACAACAAAAAAACACTCTTTAGAGCCTTTGGCAAGCCACTATAGGTGAATCATAGAGACCTTTGGGATTTTGGAGCAATGCATCTGCAGACAACTGTCTTCCCTTTGAGAGATAACTCTTGACCTACTATTGGGCCTTAGGGAAAACTGAAAATTTGACAATGCGTCACCAAGTTACTATGTGACCTGAGCTGTCCATCATGAGCTGGGTATTTCTTGATTCATCAAACCATACAGCAGTAATCCATTATCAAATGGAAGTGGTCCCCTCAACTGAAGAATGGATAAATATGTGGTACATCTACACAATGGAATACTATTCAGCTATTAAAAACAAAGATATCATGATTTTTGCAGGCAAATGGATGGTAGTTCAGAATATCATCCTGAGTGAAATAACCCAGTTCCAAAAGGATGTGCATGGTATGTACTCATAAGTGTATATTAGCTATGCTATACTCCACTGACCCAAAGAATACAAACAAGAAGGAAGGCCCAAGCAAGGATACTTGAATCTCATTTAGAAGGGGGAATAAAATAGTCATAAGAGGCAAATGGAGGAAGGTAGAAGGAATAGGAAGGAGAATTGCGGAGGGGCGGGGGCAGTTCAGGATCAGGTGTGGAGAGGAACAGAAGAGATGACCAGATGACCATGAAAATGAATAGAAATCTGCAACTGACAGGGATGTGGGTAGGGAGCATCTCCAGAAAGAAACAGAGACCTGGGATAAGAATCAATGGGGGTGACCTTAGCTGTGACTCACAGCATTGGGGATATGGAACCTGAAGATGCCACCTCCTATAGCCAGGCTGGAACCCCCGTGGAACTGTAGGGACACCAACCCACCCACACAACTTTCAACCCCAAATTTATTCTGTCTACAAGCAATGCAGGCATGGGAGATGGAGCAGAGACTGAGGGAATGGCTAACCAATAACCGGCCCAACTTGAGACCCATCCCATGGGCAAGCATCAATCCCTGACACTATTAATGATACTCTGTTATGCTTGCAGACAGGAATCTAGTATGGTTGTCCTCTGAGAGGCTCCATACAGCAGCTGACTCAGATGCAGATGCCCACAGACAAACAGTAGATGGAGCTTGGGGACTCTTTAAGGAAGAATAGGAGGAAGGATTACATGGTGCCTAAGGGGATAGGAACTCCACAGGAAGACCAACAGAGTCAACTAAGCTGGACCCTTAGAGCTCTCAGAGACAGAACCACCAACCAAAGAACATACATGGGCTAGAACTAGGCCTCCCTGCACATATGTAGCAGATGTACAGCTTGGTCTTCATTTGGGTCCCAAACAACTGGCTATCCCAAAAGCTGTTAACTGTATGTGGGATACATACTTCTAGCTGGGCTGCCTTGTTAGGCCTCAATGAGTGAGGATATGCCTAGCCATGGAGAGACTTGATGTGGGGGGATACCCAGGGCTCCTAGGAGAAGGGAAGAAGGTGTGGGGGAAGGATTATGGGCAGGGGTGACCAGGAAGGAGGGCAGTGAGCCCCATATTACCATAGGGAAATTGGACTGCTTCTCCACAATGGAAGAAAAAAAAACCAGAAGATTAATGTCTGGAGTACAAGAGATCGTTTAGAATATCTCTTGGTGCTACTATGTCCTGTGATTAAATGTGCTAATTAAGGCAGGATGACAAAGGGCACAGACTCTTCAGTAATGGAGGTATGGGCACACCTAAAGAAAAAGAGCCTAGACTTGCTAAGGATGGAAAAAATATAGAATGGGTAGTAGAGGAAGGTAGTTAGTTATAAATGCCAGCTAAGGCCACATAACCAGTTGCAAAAATTACATTTGTACATATATTAAGTAGATATTTGTGTTTTCTTTCCTCTATTTCTTTATCACACTATAATAATTCATCTGAGGTAAGATCAGTGGTCATCATATTAAGTTATGAGATCCTAAATGACTAAGCATTCCTCAAGGGATATTGCCACCATCTAAAATAAGTAATTTATAGTTGTATGTGTGATAGTTATATCATAGCAGAATTATGACCTGGTTATTGTTTTTATTTGGAAATAAGTATGACATAAGATGTGATTATATGTCAAGTTGACAATGGGTTGACTTATAATGACCAACATTTGTTGTCAATTTTACAACTGGAATCAAATAAAACCCAAGCAGCTGGGCATGCCTGTGTGGGCGTGCTTGTGAGATAATTTCTTGATTGGATCATATGCAATTGGAAGATCTACCCAAAATCTGGGCCCCACCTTCTGGTGGAAGCCCACATAAAAGGACATGGGAGTTGCCCTTTTATGAAAGAGGGAAGCTTTTGCTTTTTGCCTGCTTGTCTTCAGTCTTGGTGGCAAGTCCAACGGTCTTGTTGCTGAGGCTTTCCTTCTCTAGCATTAAAATCTACTTCAAGATTCCAACTTAGGCTAAAGACAAATAGCTCAGCTCTCTGGGAATTCACCACCACTCTAGTATCAGATTGGGGCTGTGAAGACATCCAGCCTTATGAACTCTTGACCTTTCCTCTGGGAAACAGGCATTGTTGGTCAAGCTGGATCACATCCTGTAAGCCATTCTATTAAATCTCACATATACGCATATGGACAAATCTCCTTGATGAAGATACATGCAAAATTCTCAACAATATAGTTGGACAGTGAATTAAAGAACAAATCAAATCAGTTTGGAAAAGGTGCCTGCTGCCAAGAAGGGAGACACAAACAGTATTAAGAATGAAGTATCCTCAATCATTACCCCAGAGGTCAGCTATAATAATACATGTACAATTTTAGTGCCAAATATAACATAATACTGGAAATCAGTGTGGGTAAGTCTCAAAAAGCTAAAAGTAGGTCTACAATGTGACCTAGATATCTCACTCATTAGCATACATCCAAATGATTCACTGTCCTCCTACACAATTACTTGTTCAGTCATGGTCATCTAGTAATAATAGCCAGAAGATGGAAACAACTTAAATGTCTTCATCTGACAAATGAACAATCCTGAAATTTACATATAAATAGATGGACATAAGAAATATAATGACTGTCAGACATGGTGGCGCATGCCTTTAATCCCAGCACTCGGGAGGCAGAGGCAGGAGGATTTCTGAGTTCGAGGCCAGCCTGGTCTACAGAGTGAGTTCCAGGACAGCCAGGGCTATACAGAGAAACCCTATCTCGAAAACCAAAAATAAATTAAATAAATAAATAAATAAATAAATAAATAAATAAATAAAAAAAATGACTAAGGTAACCTGGAACCTGGTTCCATAAAAACAAATGCTACATGTTCTCTGTCATCTTTAGTTCTTAGATACAAATCTTCAGATGGGAGTATACAACATGAATAACCACATAAAAGAGGAAAGCATAAAGGAGCAATAGGTAGGGGTTGAAGCAGGAAGTTTCAAAAGGGAATACAGGTGATATGAAGTATGAAATAGAAAAATGGGGAGAGGGTTTCAACTAGGGAGGGGGGGTTCAATACAGAAGGAAGAGAGTCAAGGGAAAACAATGACAAATCCTTGAGGAATCCTATTTAATTTACGCTGGACTTAATACATAGATCAAAGGATCATTGGGAGCCCATCCCCAATAAATCTACATCATAGCTCCTGCATCTATAGCTCAGTGGAAATTGAGGGGGCAGAAGTATTGTAAGGGATAGAATAACAGGAAGACAGCTGTGAAGTAATCTCTCCTAATAATAGTTGCACTAGTGTATCTCTTTTAGTTCAAGGCCAGCATGGACTACATAGTGAATTCCAGGACAAACAGGGCTACATAGAGAGACTAAACAAAACAAAAAAGAAATGGCTGGATAAACAAGATTGGAACAATAGCAATATCAATCAATAGACATGCTAAAAATTAGGAGGAAAAATTTTACAGGGTGAGGGTGTCCCACCCCTGGATAAAGAACTCTAGGCAACTAATGACCCCTGGAAGAGGAAGAATTAACCTCTACTAGGGATGAGCCCCCTGATTGGTTATCTAATGTAAAGTGGTCAGCCCTGAAAGCAGATATATACAAACAACCAAAACAGGTTTAGCAGGTTATATTTATATGTTTGTGCATGAGTGTGTGTGGGGTGGGTGGGGTCAGATATGGGTTCCATCTCATGGAGTGGGCCTTAGATCAAACCAGACACTGTTTGCTTACTCCCACATGTTCTTTGTCACCACTGTGTTGCCAATAAACTTATGATCCTGACATCAGTTCCTGTGCTGGGATCCAACTCACAGCTTCATACAAGCTAGGAAAAGAAAATCTATAAACTGAGCTATAGCTGCATCCAATATCATAGAAGATAAATTCTAAAACAAACAAACAAACAAAAAAGGTATCTAATATGGTTTAGATATCACCACCAAAACTCAGGGTGAGATTAAAACTCTCTTATAAAGTAAGATGAGGGTGGTTTTTTTTTTTTTCCTAGTTTGATTTGATTGATTTTTTTAAGACGGGGGTTTTTCTGTGTAGCCCTGACTGTCCTGGAACTCATTCTGCAGACCAAACTGGCCTTGAGTTCAGAGGTCTGTACACTTCTGCCTCCTGAGTACTGAGATTAAAGTAATGCACCACCACTCCCAGGTAAGAAGATGGAAATTTAATGCAGGTTTAAACTTAGTATAACTGTAGTACTTGAAAGTGGGTCCTCTAGTATGTAACTAAGGTTAAGCGAGCCAATGTGTGACTCAATGGCTCTATGGCTTTATAAGACAAGAAGGAAAGGCCTAAGCTGGATGATCAGTTGCCTCCCTGATGTGGTTTATCTTGCCACCAGTCTCCTCCTACTGGCAAGAAGGGCAAGAAGGACCTTATGACATCTGGCTGCCCAGTCTTGAACTTCCTAACTCTCAAAACCATGATGCAAGCACATCTCTTTTTCTAGGTCATGAATTTGAGAGGCAGTAAGTGAGGGAAGACATGGAAAGGGGTGGGGAGAGGAAAGGGAAATTATATAACTACATTTAAATGAAAAGAAAAATATTAAGATGCTACATCCACTCCAGTAGCAACCCGCGTGACAGGCTGGAAAGTCTAGGCACGGTCTCAGAGCAAAAAGCCTGGGACTTTAGTCTCCTGGAATTGTGGCATCCTGTATAAAGAATGCTCCTATGCCCTTGCTTTAGTTGATAAATAGATCTGTGTGCTTTTCCCTAATATTGCTTCATTATAAGTGTTCCTAAAGATTCATATTTTAACATAGCCAAGTTAGATTCTAGGCAGTCCTTGATCCAACCTTGAGTCACTGCCCTACAAAGGAATTCAGCACTATCTAGGAATAAGGTAGTTTGCGATCTGAGAAGGAACCAGACTAGATAGTTAGAACTATAGCTAGCTGAGTTACACCCAGATACAAGTATTTACAATGGCCTAGGGGGAAGGTGGACTATGACAAGGGAACGAAGCCCTTGCCCCTGGCTCCTAAGTTTAAGCTGACCTCAGGTGGAATTGTTTTTGATCCCAGTGTTAACCTTGAATCTTATCCCAGTTGGTTCTTGCCAGTCCTTCCTCGCTTGTATTACTGTTT
>LR753412.1:484743-496740 GCA_902729485.2 Mus minutoides
GGGCATTGGTATATTTTCCCCTGAGACCTCTATATCCGGGCCCTTTCAGCACCATCTTGCTGGCATATGCTATAGTGTCTATGTTTGGTGACTGATTAATTAATTTTTATTTTCTCCATATTTTCTTTTATAGAAAATAGATTATTAGTACTGGGCGTGGTGGTGCACGCCTTTAATCCCAGCACTTGGGAGGCAGAGGCAGGCGGATTTCTGGGTTTGAGGCCAGCCTGGTCTACACAGTGAGTTCCAGGACAGCCAGGACTAAACAGAGAAACCATGTCTCAAAAAACCAAAAATAAATAAATAAATAAATAAATAAATAAATAAAGATTATTTTCTCATATAATATAATCTGATTATAGTTACCCTTCTTCTCTGTAGACTAGGCTGGCCTCTAACTCAGAGATCTACCTATCTTTGCCTCCCAAATGCTGGGATTAAAGATGTGTTCCACCACCAAAGTTTCCTCTTCTTCTACTTTCCCAAGTTCCTCCCTCCCTTCCTTTCCCTAAGGAATCACTCCCTTTCTGTCTCTCACTAGCAAAGAAGACTTTTAAGAGATAACAACCAAACATAACAAAATAAAATAAAATATAATAAGGTGAAGCCTACATGGAACCCTTACCTATGTTCAAAATCATTTTTTAAAGAAAATGTTGGTCTAGCTGGGCATGGTAGTGCATGCCTCTAATCCCAGCACTCAGAAGGAAGGCAGAGACAGGTGGATTTCTGTGAGTTTGAGGCCAGCCTTCTCTACATAGTGAATTTCAGGAGGGCCAGGGCTAGCAGAGAGACCCTGTCTCACAAAAACAAAAACAAAAACAAAAACAAAAACCAAACCAAACAAAAGTAGATCTAAAGCTGGGCATGGTGGCACACGCCTTTAATCCCAGCACTTGGGAGGCAGAGGCAGGCGGATTTCTGAGTTCGAGGACAGCCTGGTCTACAGAGTGAGTTCCAGGAGAGCCAGGGCTATACAGAGAAACCCTGTCTCAAAAAACCAAAAAAAAAAAAAAAAAAAAAAAAGTAGATCTAAAGGCAGGTGTAGTAACACCAACCCACCTATAATACCAAGCCTTTGAAGAAAGACTGAGACAGGAAAATTATAAGTTTTAAACCAGACTGGACTACATAGAAAGAATCTCCAAAAGAAGGGAAATCTATGATTTAAATATTATTTCCTCTTATATTAATAATCTCTTTGAGACTCTTCTGACTGTGTTTTTCAAATTAAGGTTTATGTTTTTCTAGAAATTTAAAAACATTTATGGGGCAGGAGAGGTGACTCAACAGCTAAGAGCACTTCCTGTTCTTGTAGAGGACCCAGGTTCAATTTCCAGTACCTCTATGGTAGCTCAAGACCATCTGTAACTCCAGTCCCTGAGGATCTAACACCATCTTTTGACCTTCAAGGGTACCAGGCATACACATGATGCACAGTTTTACATGCAAACAAGGCACCCATACAAATAAAATAATAATCCCAACATTCAGTAGTTGGAGACAAGAAGATTGTGAGTTCAAATCCAGTCTGAGCTATATATCAAGATAGTCATAAAACAAACAACAATAAGTATCCTCAATTCTCCATAAATTCATCAGAACATTTTTAATTTTGATGATAATCTAAATATAATAATCATATACATGTTCTATATTTGGGTGACTATAATGCAGTACAGCATTATAATTTTAACAACCACATCACTATTGATTTTTATAGTAAGATTTGCTGTAAGACCTAACATTTCAGTTGTTAGGGGTCTAATATACTGTCACACCCCAATTTTTGTTTCAAAATGTAGATATGGGAACTTCTCTCTGATACCAGTAGATATTTAGGGTTACCTGAAAGTGACTCTTCAGGTTTTATGTCTATTGTATTAGATAGATGATGTATTCAAAGTTTTGAAGCAGAAAGTGTATTGGTTCCATTTGTGGAGCAAAGGGGTTGTAGAAGGTAAGGTTCCGGCATATAAGCAGGACAATTGTTCTTTCATACATTAACAGATGCTCCTATGACAAGTTCTAAGACACAAATAAGGCAATGTTCCCATTCATGAACTAAATGAACTTGAGATTTATCCCTTTTCTGTGGTGCTAAATTTAGTTCTCTGGTCGAAATTAATGTTTCTCATGTCACTACTCCTATGATGCATTATCCTAGAAGTTCTCAGGCCACTGAACAGATGTGCTACTATATGCAGTATCTAGTCTCCATGATCTTCAGGGACCAGTAAATATTCTTAAATTTTTTCAGTCTTTGCAAGTAAGTACTCAAGAGCTTCTTCCCACAGTGTGTATGTCACAATCTGAACTCTCATAATGTACTAGAATACTATGTACACACACACACACACACACACACACACACACACACACACACTTCACTCACTTAAAGAGAAAGAAGAAAAAAATTGGTCATCTTTTAGAAATGGAAAAAAATTGTGTGTTTTAGGAATCAGTGTCAAATGGTACCATTAAAGGCATAGGGGCTTTTCTCGTCCTCCTCTTCTTCTTCCTTCTCCTCTCACTCCTCTTTTTCTTCTTCTTTCTTCCCTGATTTTCTCTGCTGACAGCATTCTGGTTGCAAGGTAGCTATAACAGTGCCAGCATAAGGGAAGTTTCTTCCTGTACCTTTCTTTTTCTTATTCAGAAAGGTCTTTCCTAGAAGTTCCCCAGAAGACTTCTCAGATCTTAAGACTAAATCACTCATACATGCCTAAGCTAACCACTAGCAAGGAGAATGAGTCTATTCATACTTCTGATTGACTATTCAAATCCCACCATCACCTAATATAAGCCTGAGATAGGTCCCTTTCACTCTAGTTTTCATAACAGCACTCAGCCCCCTACTTTATTTTTTTTAATGATTTATATATTTTTTTAAAGATTTATTTATTTATTATATGTAAGTACACTGTAGTTGTCTTCAGACACTCCAGAAGAGGGCATCAGATTTCATTACGGATGGTTGTAAGCCACCATGTGGTTGCTGGGATTTGAACTCCGGACCTTCGGAAGAGCAGTCCAGTGCTCTTACCCGCTGAGCCATCTCACCAGCCCCCTAGCCCCCTACTTTATTACTACCATTGCCTTTTCTTTATTTTGTTGAGAATCAACATCTGCTAGCTAATAGGATTCAAGAGTAGTAGAATACTGAGTGAGGGCCAGTGAGATGACTCAGTATGTAAAGACATTTTCCTCCAAGCCTGATGACTAGAGTTCTATCTCTAGAACTCACACAATATAGAGAAACAGCTCCCATGTGCTGTCCTCTGACTTCTATATGTATGTAGTGGCATGTGCACATCTGCAACACACACACACACACACACGCACACACACACACACACACACACACACAAATAGATGCAATAATTTTTAAAGGATATGGAGTAAAATTCCTGTAGACTCGGTAGAAATTATGCAATGGTGTCTGAATTTGTCCCTGTTATGTTCATGATCAAAGGCAATAACCTGGTGAGAAGAAAAACACTCCTAAAATGTCTTTCCTCCACATAAGTACTATTCATTTGTCCACAGATTTCCCCCTAAGTCATTATGTAGTCTCTAGCCTGTGTTCAAACATCACCAATGGCTTTATCTGGCTTATACAGGACCAGTATAGCTTCCCAGATCTTTAGACATTAATAGTTTCCTCCAATCTTACAGCAAAGAGTTAATGCATTGGGGGAAAATAGAACTTCTGGTTTTTTTTTTTTTATCACTTTCCTCAACTCTGATTCAGTCTATTTTGCCTTCCTCTGTTCTCCATGAATTAACAATGAAGAATTTAGTACCTCATGACACAAAATAGCCTGTGCAAAGGTCATGTGCTATTCATTTCATTTCTGCGTGTTCACTTAAACCCATTTCCTCTGGTTGGGGACTTTCCCATCATGATTCTTGGAAGGTGGCAGAACCCATTTCTCCCTTTAGACAAAAGTGTCTCATTCAATTCCTCCCAAGGTAGGGTTCTGGGGCATAACCTAGTCCAGTCACTCTAGACTTTGTTTTAGAAGTTAGAGGCAAAGAATTGAGGAAAGAGCTGAATTTAGTCTTTCTCTCTCTGCTCCAGAGCTGCCAAAGTGCTGCAGTGGGCTCCTCACCAGATGAGTCCTGCATCATTCTTTGAGTGTTGTTCCTGGTTGCAAACCTGTCTCTTTAGCCTGCCTACTAGATCTGGAAGGTTCTTAGCATATTTTTAATGAATTATTTTGTTGCTTAAATCACAAAGAGTCCAATTCTATTGCATATACATGAAGATCTACACTACTAGCTGCCTATATTTCCTTTAAAGATTTGTCTTACTTCTGAGAACACCAAAGGGATAGTTTCTATTGAAGGAAAATCTTTGTAGATATCTGTTTTATTGTGAATAGTAAAATTAAAGACTATAAGTCTACCCACTGTTGTCCCACATCATCTAATTTACTTTGACTGCATGTGTTCAGCAATTCAGGAAAATCCCATTCAAAGAGCTTTTGCTCTGGTAAAAGACTTTATAATACTTCTTGAAATAAATAGGTTCATGATGTTCTTTATATAGTAAACCTGATCTCAGTAAACAGATCATTTTCAAAGATGATTTTAATTGTGTGGGAATAGACTGTTCAAGTGTATGTAACGAATTTAATTGAGTGTTCCTATTGGCATGATGCAGTAACTGCCTGATATTATGCTTCCTGCTTCAATGTGTAATGCCAAGGGGGTTCCAAAGTTGGTCTTGTTACAGTTGAAATCTGGGTAGTGCCTCTTTAGAGGTCCTGTTTCCAAATATAGCCACATTCTGAGGTACTAGAGATGGAGTTTTAACAATATAAAACTTAGAGAAACAATAATCAACAAGGGAAACCATAGTTCCTCTAATACTTCTCAAACTCCTTTAAAAAAAATCTTGACCTATTAAGTTTAATAACTACTGGTACTTCAGCAATGTAGCTCTCTATTAAGAACAGATGAGAGTTCGACAAGGCAGTTCATGTTCTACCTCCATGAGACCATTCTCCCAATACAAACCCTGTCACTGGTTCTGTTTTGTTTGTTTAGTTAGTAGGTTGGCTGGTTGGTTGGTTGGTTGGTTTTGTTTTCAAGACAGGGTTTCTCTACATAGCTGGGGCTATCCTGAAACTCACTAAGTAGATAAGGCTGACCTTGAATTTACATCGATCTAACCACCTCTGCCTCCTTTGCTGGGCTTAAAGTCATGTATCACCATGCCCAACTACTGTTCTTCTTGGGACCAACACTGAGTATTCTGTTTTGCCTCCAGAAGTTCTGACTCACAATAGAACATTAGCTAAATAAGCTCCAAATTCCTTTCTGTATCCTAGACTACAGAGTTTATTTTCCACCTTTCTAAACTGTGTGAAGCCAGGTTGTTCAAAGGAGCTAAAAGGTAGTTGCAGTCAGATCAAATTATAGCAGAAATATGTCTCAAGTAATAAATGAATGTCCAGAGCCTGAGCAATATATCTCCCCACTTGTGGAGTTTTCAGAAACAATTTAAGTTCCAATCCTTGCCTTCTCAATTTCTTTTGGACTTGAGTCTCAGTTAGAAGGGTCTTGTTCTGAGATGAAGGCAGAAACTACATCCTGAGCTGTTGTCTACTGGAATTAGTGACTTTTCTGCAGGACCTCTGAGACAGAATTAATCCATCAAAATTCTCAAACGGAGAGACAACCAAAGAAATGCAGTAAGTAGAACATCCTCCCAGAAAGGTTAGCTTGATACAGTTGGTAAATCAGAATCCTTAAAAGTGCTGGTTAGGTTAGATCAAAAGAGATGTTAAAGGACATAAAAATCATATGAAATGAATGTTCTGGATTGATTACTGATTTGGATAAAATTGTGAGGAGTATTTTTAGGTCATTCAGAAAAATATGAATAGAAGTTAGGTGTTAGAACATTTACAATGTATGGAATTAGCAAAAGGGAAGGTAGTTGACTTAGAAAAGGCTGAAGAACAGTAGGTATAGTACGCTTTCCACTTGGTAGAAAAATAAAAGCATGCAGAGAAGCCAGATGTGGTGGCTCAGACTTGAGAAGGTTGAGGCTAAAGTACTGGCAGGAGTTCAAGGCCATCCTGAGCTACACCATAATATCCAGGTCAGCTTGGAATACAGAGATCAGAATAAAGTCCAAACTGTTTCAAAGCTTAGGATCTTACTGTCTCTGGAGTATAGTCATTACAGTATATCCATACCCAGGCAGAAACCACACTTTCTGTTCACTCTTAGGGCTGCTCTTCTTTGAAGTAGACCAAGCTTCCTCTTTCCTTTTAATTATGAGAAATGTAAAAATTTTAGAAAAGTTGATGGTGGGGGTAGACTGTCACTAGGGAGGGCCCTAAGGGGAGCTGGAAGTAGAAAATGATGTGTGGAAATAACTAAAACACATTGTATGCATATGTATACAGTTCTTAAGGAATAAATTAAAATATTATTGTAAAAGCTTCAGAATGATTTGGATGTGATAGCCCACACTTTTAATCCCAGTAATCTGGAGGCAGAAGCAGGTTTGTGAGTTTGAGGTCAGTCTGGTGTACATAGTGATTCTAAGAGAGCCGGGGCTATGTTAAAACAACCCTGCCTCAAGAAGCCAAAAATAAATAAGTAAAGAGATAAATAAAATAAAATAAAATAAAAGCTTCATAATATTAAAGAATATTATAATAAAACTTCATATTCATGTCAACCAGAATTGTAGATGTTTGGGGGTTTTGTTTAGTTTTGGTTTTTTTCTTTCCTTTGGCCACATGTATATAAATCTATAAGAAAGGTGATATTATAAACATCAGGAAAATGTGTACTGTTCAAAAAGAAACTGCCCCATAAATATCACTATGGCAAAATAGGAGCTGTCCACAATGTCACTTAGCATGCTGTTACCACTACTATAAACAAACAAGTGAAGGGAAAGATTCTTGCCAAGAAAATTAATATGCATATTGAGCATATTAAACACTCTAAGAGTGAAGACAGCTTCCTGAAATAGATGAAGAAAAAAGTGTCAAAAAAAAATGAAGCCAGAGCCGGGCGTGGTGGCACACGCCTTTAATCCCAGCACTCGGGAGGCAGAGGCAGGCGGATTTCTGAGTTCGAGGCCAGCCTGGTCTACAGAGTGAGTTCCAGGACAGCCAAGGCTACACAGAGAAACCCTGTCTCGAAAAACCAAAAAAAAAAAAAAAAAAAAAAAATGAAGCCAAAGAGAGAGGCACTTGGGTTCAACTGAGGTACCAGCCTGCTCCACCAAGAGGAGCATACTTTGTAAGGGCTAACAGAAAGGGGCCTGACCTGCTACAGCCAAGTTCATGGCTTAATGTACAAAAAGAGGTAAGAGACTTTTTAACAGCTGAATAATAGTCCATTATGTAAATGTACCACATTTTCCTGATTCAGTTGAAGAACATCTAGGGTATTGCCATTCCCTAATTATTGTTAATAGATCAGGAATAAGCAGGTATCACAAGCCATACCCAATCCAAACATGGAGAGGGAGGGGAGGTGAACATGAAGTCCCACTCTTAACCAAAGAGCTATTGGCAATTGGTAACAGCAGGGAGAAGTAGAAATGGTTATCTTTAATGTTTTGTCCCCTAGTGGGTTGATTATTCTCCAGTGAATGGCACACATCCAAGAGTATTTGGGCAGAACAAACTGGATTTGATGGGAAAAAAAAAGAGGAGGGCACAGCCAGGCACTAGTGGCACATGCCTTTAATCCCAGCACTCAGGAGGCAAAGGTAGGAAGATCTCTGTGAGTTTGATGCTGGCCTGGTCTACAAAGCAAATTCCAAGATATCCAGGGCTGTTACACAATGAAAATCTGTCTGAAAACAAAACAAAGACAAACAAAGATGATACAGTGGATTGGAAAAAGGGGTTAGATCTGAAAGAAGTAGAGGGAGGGGTAAATATGCTCCAAATACATTGTAGGAAATTCTTTTTAAAAAAGGAAAAATAGTAATAAAATAAAACACCTATTGAAAGACACATGTGAAATGTTTAGGGAAATAATATGAATATGGTCTGAATAATATTAGTAGCTTGCATTAGCATATTTTACTAGAATATTATTATTTATGTTTTAGGTATAATTAAGTCTCTATATTCCTTTCCAGATACACATTGAAGTATTTAGGGATGATGGATTCAATTCACTTTCAGATAGTACTAAAAATTAATAGTGTAGACTTGGTATTCCTTTTCATTTTCTGCAGACAATTCCTAAAGTCCTTGGAAACTCTGGTGATAATGTCTTTTGTCTGCTAATGTGTTAACCAATGACTGGAAGTGTCTGGGTCACTTCAGGAGAGACTGTTCCTCGCTAGAAATACCAAAGCATTGTTATAGCATTGTAAACTTTCATCCCCATCTCTCAACCTCTGGGGAAAAGAGAGGGACTCAAGGTTAAGTTGATCACCTATAACCAATGACTTAATCAATCACACCTAAGTAATGAAGCCACAGTAAAACACCCAAAAGACAGGGTTCCATCAAGATAGCTGAACACCAGGAGATTCCTAAAGATTTGCATATCCAGAGAGGTTCTGAAAAGCTCCCTGCCTATTCTCTAATATTTTGACCCAAACATCTCTCCATGTGTATCTTTTTTTAAAGATTTATTTATTATTATATGTGAGTACACTGTTGCTGTCTTCAGACACATCAGAAGAGGGCATCAGATCCCATTACAGATGGTTGTGAGTTACCATGTGGTTGCTGGGAATTGAACTCAGGACCTCTGGATGAGCAGTCAGTGTTCTTAACCTCTGAGCCATCTCTCCAGCCCTATATGTGTATCTTTTATGACATCTCTGACAGTAGATCAACAAGCTTAAGCAAAATCTCTGGATTTTGTGACCCACCTGAGCAAACAGAAATGAGAGGGAAAAATGTTGATTTATAGCTGGCTTATTAGAGTCACTGGTAAAAACAACCTGGGGCTGATGGCTAGCATCTAAAAGGAAGAGACAAGCTTGAGCACTACACCCTCAAACTAAGCAACCTTTCCAGACAGACAATGTCAAAATTGAACATGAAAACATCAGGGTACTGTACTCTGTTGTGGAACTGCTTGCTAGTGGAAAGAAATGCTCATACCTTTAGGGTCACAGGAGTCTGCTGGTTGTGGTGAGAGAGCACAAGAAAATCATTATTTTTCTCTATAAAGATCAAGCAAATGCTACATAATGTTAATAGCTGTTAAAATGGAGTGTAGGCATAATGACCTTTATCTTACTCATTTGAACTTTTCTAGATGCTTGAGATTTTTCACAATAAGAAGTTAGGAACATTTTATACTTGGTCTATATGTATTTAAATTGGACTGAGGGAATGTTTCAGTAAGTGATCAAATACCATGTTGAGCCAGAATTTCAACTACATTTTAAACATTTTAATTTGTTAGGTTCATCTACTTGCCTTCTGTCATATGTGCAAGGCTAGAATTGTCGAGATGCAGTTGTAGTTTCTTATAACAGCAATTCAAATTAATAGTGACTAAAAACATATTCATTTCCTCATGTGTAAAAACAAAAAAAGGAATATAGACCAAGTGAAGTAATGTAATAATATAAATATTTAATATAGAATATATTTAATATAATATGTTAAAATATAATTTGTATTAAATATGTTCTATATTAATATATTAATCCTATATTAATATAATAGATATGTATAATATACTATATAATAATACATGATAATATATTTCATGTAGATTTATTGATTCAACTGTTCTGTGAAAAACAGGACAGTTATACAGATATTCATTGTTAACATTATCAGCTGGAAGCAGACTAGATATAGAAAATATTGGAAGTATTGAAGTAAAATTAATTTCCTGGATGATGAGATGAGAATGTTGTAGCTGGAAGGTCATTATTTCTTTCTTCTTGTTTTGTTTGTTTGTTTTTGTTTTTGTTTTTGTTTTTATTTTTTATTTTTTAAGACAATGTTTCTCTACGTAGTGCTTGCTGTCCTGGAACTCATTCTATAGTCTAGGCTGGTCTCAAACTCAGAGATTCACCTCCCTCTGCCTCCCAAGTGCTCGGTTTAAAGGTTTGAGCCACCATCACCCAGTTTAAAGCAATCAATTTTTATCTCTTATTAACACTTGCTGACAGACCAGGTATATTGTTCTTCTGAAAGATAAGTTTTGTCTGTATAGCTTGACAGTAAACAAGAATACCTTGTATTAGCCAGGCCGTGGTGGCGCACGCCTTTAATCCCAGCACTTGGGAGGCAGAGGCAGGTGGATTTCTGAGTTCGAGGCCAGCCTGGTCTACAGAGTGAGTTCCAGGACAGCAAGGGCTACACAGAGAAACCCTGTCTCGAAAACAAACAAACAAACAAACAAAAAAGAATACCTTGTATCTGCCTATTAAAACTTGTGAAAGTCTTATAATTGACCTTCACTTTCTGTAACACTCTCGGTTCCTACTAAGGTAGTAAATGTCAGCAACCAGGCATCTCTACTGCCTGTCCCCAGTGACCCAGCAACAGCAGACTTCATCACTAGCTGCCAAGCTCCTGTTGCCAGGAGTCACAAATCCTCCCCCTGTGCATGTGCTACATCCCCTTATAAAAAAAACCAATCCTTCCTCTCCCTGTTCTCTTTTTTCCTCCATCCTTGCTCAGAGGCAACCTCTGTATACTCCTTCCCTAATAAACCTCCCAAGTGAGATCTGTCATATGGTGTGACTTTATAGTGTCCGTCCCTTAGAGCATAACCATTTTCTTTTTCTTTGTTTTGTTTTGTTTTGTTTTGTTTTGTTTTTCGAGACAGGGTTTCTCTGTACAGCTCTGGCTGTCCTGGAACTCGCTCTGTAGACCAGGCTGGCTTAAACTCAGAAATCCACCTGCCTCTGCCTCCCCAGTGCTGGGATTAAAGGCATGTGCCACCACTGCCCGGCTAACCATTTTCTTTATTATTTACTTTCTTAGGGTTTCAAGTATAACTTCTCTCTTTGTCTTACCTTTTTTACTTCTTTATTCCTCTGATTTGATCAGTGTATCATCAAAACTCATTTCAGCTTTGATGCCAAAAAGTTCAGGAACATATCACAGTGCACAGCACATATGGAGCTCAGAAGACAACTCTGTGGAGTTGGTTCTCTCCTTCCAGAACATGGGTTCTAGGGTTCTAACTCGGATTGCCAGGATCAACAGCAGGCACCTTTACCCACAAGCCATCTTGCTAGCACAGAAAAAGTCACTCTTTTTTTTAGAAAATCTATCTATCTAGCCTACCTATCTACCTACCTACCTATCTGTTTATTTTATTTGTGCATTGGTATTTTGCCTCTATGTATGTCTGTGTGAGGGTGTCAGATCACCCTGGAACTGGAGTTATAGACAGTTGTAAGTCACCAAGTGGGTTCTGGAAACTGAACCTGGGTCCCTTGGAAGAGCAGCCAGAGCTCTTAACCACTGAGCTATCTCTCCAATCCCCAAGGTTCACTTCTTATCCTTTGGGACATTTGAAATAATCAACCGTGAAAGTTCTCACTCATACACAATAGCCATGCCTGGCTTTCCCTCTTTATTCTGACCAATTTTTCTGAATTTCATTTCAAGAGAAAACACCTTCCATGAAAGGAGAGACAGAGACATTGAAAGACGGAGAGAGATAGAGACAGAGACAGAGATAGAGACAGAGACAGAGAAAGAGAGGCATAATATGTATGCTAATAAATTTTTTAAAGAATTACAAAAGAACCATCTTCCTCTTTTCTTTTTTTCTTTTCTTTTTTCTTTTTTGGTTTTTCTTTTTTTTTCCCCTTGTTCTGGTCAACCCCACTCGCTTCTCTCCGGTTGCTCCTGCTCGGCTCCCCTCGCTCCAGCCAGACCTGCTCGCTCCGGTTGGTCTCTCCGGTCCAAGGATTCGTTTCTTTTTTTTTTTTTTTTTTTTTTTTTTTTTTTTTTTTTTTTTTTTTTTTTTTTTTTTTTTTTTTTTTTTTTTTTTTTTTTTTTTTTTTTTTTTTTT
>LR753412.1:496840-574340 GCA_902729485.2 Mus minutoides
CTCACCAGCCCTCTGTTTTGGTTTTTCAAGACAGAGTTTCTCTGTATAGCCCTGGCTGTCCTGGAACTCACTCTGTAGATCAACCAGGCTGGCCTCGAACTCAGAAATCCATGTGTCTTTGCCTCCCAAGTTCTGGGATTAAAGGAATGTGCCACCACTGCCTGGCTCATCTTCCTCTTTTCAACATGAGCAGGAAACTCACTTGGGCCTTTTGTAGACAACACAAAATAAAATACTCAAAAATTGCTGATAAGTATCAGATATTTTTATCTTGACTAGAAACTGCCCAGAATAAGAAAAGATTATCACACCACCTCAGTTTGAAAATCAAAATTCAAAATTCAGGAGTACCTGGATAATAAAGTACTTGCCTGTTGTGTGCAAGGTCCTGGGTTCAGTCTTCATCAGTACACCCACAAAAATGTAAAATTCAAAGTGTGGCTTTAACCAGGCATGTATATTGCATTTGTATCATCATAAATTTAAGCAGTCCTAAATCAAACTATCATAAGTCAAGGACCATCTGTACTTTGAGAGAAGGCAAAAACAGATATTGGAAGATAATTAGTAGTATCTGACATGATAACTGCTACTTTTTGAATCACAATGTATGAATTTCTTTCCTGCCCCTCCTTCTCCTTCCTTTGCCCCTTATCCCTTGAGAATTGATTCTAGGGCTTTGTACATGTTTAACATGCACTTTATCAATGAAGTATACCCCTAACCTTCTCTTTTCTTTCTTTAGCTTTGCTTTTAGACCCAGCCATTCAATTCCCTGGCAAACCCCTCTATATTTTGTGAGATTAATCTTAGTGAAATTTACACAACCAAGGCATTCCAGTTCTTGACAATTCCTCTGTTGCTCAACATTCTTATTGACTTTCACCTAGGCAATACTGGATAAATTCACCAATAGATAAGTCTCCTACTCCATTCAGTATCAATTCCTCAACCCCAGGCTTAATGCAATCTATTACTGGTTTGCAGACCCCCTACCATCCCACCCCACCCCTGCCAAATAGGTCTCTTCTTTCCCTTAGTCATAATGTCATAAAGTGTCCTGAGTATGTGCTCACAAAAACATGCTATACTTGCTTTCCAGCCTCTAATTGGGTTGCCTTGAAAATTGTATAAAATATATGACATAATTTATTATTAGTTTCTAGTCTTATAGAATTAGCTTCTTAGTCTTCCCTTAAATGTCATCAAATTTTATGTACCTACACTGAAGAACTGGGACTTGGTCCAGGCCTGGGAATGTGACCTTTGTAACTCAATGCTCCAAGGCATGCTAACAGATAGTGACATTCCCCCACCCAACGGAATTGCTGTTACCTTGGGCTGTACATACCTCTTGCTGATGTTTGAACTAGCCAATCATGTGAAACCATGCCAATTTCCTTAACTCCCTACCCCATTTACTATATAAACCCCTAGCTTTCGAGCCTCATGGTTGACTCCTCTATCTCTTGTGTGAGGTACGTGTCTGCCCTGAACTCCGTGAATAAACTCCCTCGTGTGTATTGTATTAAGAAGGTCTCTCTCGTCATTCCTTGGGTGCGAGAACTCCCGAGACTCGAGTGGGGGATCTCCTTTGAGGGCCTTACAACACGATACAATGTTACATAGTTTTAGTTTCCTATTATTATTATAACAAATCACTACAAATTTAGAAGCTTAAAATATGAATGTGCTTTTCCAGGTTTGTTTAGAGTTAGATTTTCACTATCAAGATATCAGCCATCTGGCCTTTTATTGGGAGGCTCTAGGAGGATTTGCTTTCAAGTTTCTTTGGATTGTTGTCCAAACCCAAACTCTTTCATTGGTAAGACTGAGGACTGTTTCACTCTTGACTGTCAGCCCAGGACCACAATTAGCTCCTAGAGACAGGCTCTCTGTCATTACAGGTATCCTCTATGCTATGTTTAGTGCCTCTCTGACTTCTCTTCTGCCATCTCTCCTTCTCTGCAGCCTTTTTCTTTTTCTTCCTCTTTACCTTTAAGGGCTCAGGCTATCGTGAAATTGGGCCTACCTGGATAATCTAGTACCATCTCCCTATCTTGCTATCCATGCCCTTAATACCTGAGATATCTCTTTAGTCATATAAATATGTATGCAGTATTCACAGGTTCTAAGGATTAAGCTATGAACACCTTGAGGAAGTGTTTTGCCTATGATGTTTTTCAGTAGTCTTACTGGTAGAGTAATTCCAGGCATCTTTTTTTTTTCACACTCAAAATATAAAATTTAATAAAGAATAGGTGTCTAAATTATAATAATACAGTAAGATAATACAGTTAAACAGTAACAAATACAGTGATAACATGCAGTTGTATAGAAAAGGTATATGACATATTTGCATATCTTCATTCATATTTTAAAATGGTACTAAAGAACATTTATCTTTGTATTATTCCCAAGCTGTCTGGCTTTGGGATCTTCTAAATGTAAAAAGTAAAGCAACTAGAATCCACCAGTTTTTTTAAAAACCATTTCACAAGTCAAAGCCCATTTCCTGCTCATAGACATTCATGTGGTCAACTCCTTGGCTATACCCAGAGCCATCCCCAGAAGCATGGGTCCTGATTTTGCTGTGTTACAGCATCTTTGTGTTTTTTCCTAGGTCACCTTTCGAACGAGAATCTATCATTGTAATATCAACAGCCAGGGCGTAATCTGTTTGGACATCCTCAAGGACAACTGGAGTCCGGCCCTGACCATCTCTAAAGTCCTCCTGTCCATCTGCTCTCTACTTACAGACTGCAACCCTGGTGAGTGCCCTGGGTCTGGTGCCAGGTTGGAGCAGGACACAGCTGCCTTGGACCCTGTTACTGCTACTTACCCTGTTGCTTATTACTATTGATTTTAACTTTCCATACTCTGTAAAAACTGCGTGGTACTGGTACAGCAACAGATAGATCAATGAATCCAGGCATCTTTTTTTTTAAGATTTATTTTATTTATTATATGTAAGTACACTGTAGCTGTCTTCAGACACTCCAGAAGAGGGCGCCAGATCTCGTTACGGATGGTTGTGAGCCACCATGTGGATGCTGGGATTTGAACTTATCACCTTCGGAAGAGCAGTCGGGTGCTCTTACCCGCTGAGCCATCTCACCAGCCAAACCCAGGCATCTTTTTAAAATCTCTCTATTTCCCCCTGGTCTCATTGAGACCTTGACACCCCTAAGAGCTAGTAACAATTAAAATAGCTCCCTGTTTTGGGATAAAACTTTAAGACCTTCAGTACTTGAGTATAATCTTACCCTTTATATCTGTTTAGCTTTTGTTTAAGAACACATTTTCATATGAAAACTCCTCTGGTTCTCTAACTTAATATATCTTCCTGGACCTTCCCCCCCCCCTCCATTTCCCACTGTTCCTCTTTTGACACTAAGAACAAAGCTGGTTTTGAGCTTTTATAATATTATGGGAAACTTCAAATGTACATAAGATTAGGGAGGTTAATACTGCTGCGAGTAGTAGAATGAATCAATCACTCAACTTCAATAAGACTTTGATAATTATCAACATTTTTGCTAAGGTCAATGTTTGGTTGGAGTCTCTGGCTTGCCCTCCTCCCCCACATGGTCCAGCAAATTCCATTCCTACCTCTTTCTCCAACTCTGCCCACAAACCTACAAACAGATAAGGTGACAAAAAGTCCAATCAGAATTCCTAACATTCCTGACAACTGTCAAACCCCCTCACCTGAAGTCACCAACCACCCAAGCATGACCGACCAACACCTTCCCGTACAAGCCCAGCATGTGCTAGACACATAATTTTCCTTTGTCTACAGTCTATAAAAACTTCCACACCATAACTGTCTGCAACTTTTTCTGGTCTTGTCCCCTGAGACTGGTGAACTCTCTTGGGAACACATTCCCAAGTAAAGGTGCCTTTTGTATTTTTTTTTTTTTTTTTTTTTTTTTTTTTTTTTTTTTTTTTTTTTTTTTTTTTTTTTTTTTTTTTTTTTTTTTTTTTTTTTTTTTTTGGTTTTTTGAGACAGGGTTTCTCTGTATAGCCCTGGCTGTCCTAGAACTCACTTTGTAGACCAGGCTGGCCTCGAACTCAGAAATCCGCCTGCCTCTGCCTCCCGAGTGCTGGGATTAAAGGCGTGCGCCACCACGCCCGGCTGCCTTTTGTATTTTTAATTTGGTTGAGTTGGTTTAATTTCTTCAGCAGATAAAACCTATCAGTTTTATAAAATAAAATCTATCCATGCCTTTTTATTTGGAGAATTTAACATAAACCCCAGGCATCTGATTTTATGAGCAAACCACTTTCCTAGACAAGGTAGTTTTTAACGTTTTTTTTTTGTTTGTTTGTTTAATTTAGACTTTTTAAAGTTAATAATTTTGCTGCCAGGCGTGGTGGCACACGCCTTTAATCCCAGCACTCGGGAGGCAGAGGCAGGCGGATTTCTGATTTCGAGGCCATCCTGGTCTACAAAGTGAGTTCCAGGACAGCCAGGGCTATACAGAGAAACCCTGTCTCAAAAAACAAACAAAAAAAAAAGGAAAAGAAAAAGAAAAAAAAAAAAAGACCACAGTCTGAGTCTTTATCATTACAAAGCCACTATTATGGTTTATATAATTAAGAAATCTAGAGCTTGCCAGGTGTGGTGGTGCATGCCTTTAATCCCAGCACTCGGGAGGCAGAGGCAGGCGAATTTCTGAGTTCGAGGCCAGCCTGGTCTACAGAGTGAGTTCCAGGACAGCCAGGGCTATACAGAGAAACCCTGTCTCAAAACAACAACAACAAAAAAACCAAAACCAAACAAACAAACAAAAATCTAGAGCTTGACACCATGCAGAGAGAAGGGCAGGGGAGAGATTCTAGGAGCCTGTAGATGTGCCACAGAGATTCAGAAAAACAGGTCCTTCACAGTTGTTGGGTTTCCTTCCTTCCTTCCTTCCTTCCTTCCTTCCTTCCTTCCTTCCTTCCTTCCTTCCTTCCTTCCTTCCTTTCTTCCCTCCAATTTGTTCTTCATAAATGGACTGTAGCTCAGTAGTAGAATTTGTCCTAACATGTACAAGGCTCTTAATTCTATCCCTAGCATTGAAAAAAAGTGTTACAATTCAGAGCAAGGTAGAGAAGCAGCACTGAGAGAATTCACCTATGAAAATATACAAGATATAATCTCACTCCTTACTATTCTGTGGTTCACAAGTCCTATTTTTTTTTCAGTTCAAAGTTGTAGTCCTGCCTGAGAAAAATGGGGAAAGTGGGGCTGAAGGTGGAACTCTGTGGGGGTTCTGTCCTCTGATGATCAAAAGGCCTGATTAGGAAAGCTTGGCTTTGAGATGAACATTTACCAATACTAAATCATTCTTTCCCCATACTCTAATCCCTGCTTCAATCACAAAAGCATTCACTGCTTGTCCTTAAACTGCTTTTAGACATCAGCCATACATACTATAAAGTCAAAAGCACCAGGCGACTGTGTTTTTTTTTGTTTGTTTGTTGTTTTCTGTTTTTTTGAGACAGAGTTTCTCTGCATAGCCCTGGCTGTCCTGGAACTCACTTTGTAGACCAGGCTGGCCTCGAACTCAGAAATTCACCTGCCTCTGCCTCCCAAGTGCTGGGATAAAAGGCGTGTGCCACCACGCCCAGCTGGCGACTGTGTTTTTGAAGTCCTCTATGAAAGGCAGTTTTTATCCAGAGTCTAAGTCAGGGGGATCACTTGAGGCCATGAATTTGAGGCCAGCCTAGGCAATGGAATTAAGACCCTGTTTCAAATGTTAGAATCAGTTATATGCCTGTGGCTTCCAGACACCATAAAACTGCTACAAACGTTCTCAAGGATATTCACAAATAGCACTTTTTATGATAAAACCGGTGAATGCCAGCCACCAAGGTTTATTACCCTGGGTGTGGCATCAAATGTTTGTAATACCACTACTCTAAACAGGGCTAAGCAGAGAAAATCAGTAGTTTGAGGTTAGCTTGGGTAACATAAGGAGTTCAAAGACAGTGTGAACTTACCAAGAGCCCTTCTAAACAAAACAAAACAAAACAAAACAAAACAAAACAAAACAAAACAAAACATCTATTGAGATGGCTCAGAGGGTAAAGGCACTTGTTGTCAAGCCTCACAGTTTGAGTTCAATCCAGATAGAGGAAAGAAGGGTGCTGACTCCCAACAGCTGTCTGACTTTCACTTGCCACTTTGTAGTGTTAAAGATTCAGATTGTGATCTTAAAAGAAGGGTCTTGGAAGCTGGGTAGAAGTGGCCAAAGCCAGTAAATTCCAGCACTAGGGAACTTGATTACTTTGAATGTCCATCTGAGAGGAAGAAAGCTTTGAAGCTAATTTAAGCCCAGTTAGTGATGGTTTGGTGGTGTTGTTTAGTTTGTTTGTTCTTGGCCCCTAATAGTAGAGGACAAAAGAATAGAAGTTGTTTAAACAGATTTGCACATCTGTAGCTTGCTGAAGCCATCCAATCTACAGATGTGTTTGAGTTGGTCCATAATTTTTTTCAAAAAAAATATTTTTAAATTGTCAGAAAATACAAATTGGTATGCTCCATATAAAAACACAGATTTTATGGTTTCTCTAGAAAAGTTCAGAGATTCTGACTGTGTGAATGTGCCTTTCTGAGTGACAGAATGAGCTGGATGGAGCAGACACTGCTTCTTATAGAAAGGAGTGTAGTCCCCTACGGAGGCTTCCATGTAAGCAGCTAGGACCTGCCTGCAATTTGAGTTCATGGTCTCTGGGTTTGACTGGTGCTAGAAAGAATTTGTGAATTGGAAGAAATGCAAACCATGAATTTATATGAGGATTTAATCATGTCAAATCAAGTATTTGGTGATGTGAAGAGTACCAAGGAGATATATGCCAGGAATCTGACCATTCAGTGTAGAGAAGGAGGAATAAGGACCCATCCATCTATGTAACAAGGATGAAGAAACTTATGAAAAGCAAGAGAAAACAGGCTCCAGTGCAAATTGCAGAGATCATCTTGGCTGAAGCAGGTGACTACCAGAGTTAATTGCAGCTAAATGTGTTGCTAGGGCAACTCAGGCTCCCTTGTATAACCCAAAAGACCTCTGGCATTCACATGACTAAAGCAACTGATTTAGATGCCAGAGTTCTGAGGTCAGGAAGGCTGATGAAGGAAAAGATAAGATTGTGGAAACATTGTCCTGGGTTGGATCTCATAGGACTACAACATCTTACACAAGGCTACTACTGATGCCTTCTTGAAATACCTCTGGGATTGGATATCATTATGTCTTATTCCTTAGTACAGTGTTTTCCAAATAGGTCATAAAGTACATATAGGCTATGAAACTAATTTATTGAGATAAAATTTTTTATTTGTTTTTTTGAGACAGGATTTCTCTGTATAGCCCTGGCTGTCCTGGAACTCGTTCTGTAGACCAGACCAGGCTGGTCTACATAGATCTGCTGGCATCTTCCCCCTGAGTGCTGGGATTAAAGACCAGTGCCACCACTGCTAGGCTAATTTTCTTCAGTGAATAGAAAAGAATGAGGGAAGAAAAGAGTGATGCTGCAGTACCAAATAAGTTAGGCAATCATAAGACATTTTAGTGAAGTACATTTATATAATAAAAGTAAGTTCTTTTCTATGAAACCCTTGGTTACAGATACATGTATATGTGTATGTGTACATATATGTGTACTGAACTGTGATGTTTCTTTTTCAGTGGAATAAGGTTTAAAAATGGAGCCACTGCTACAGGCCATAGAGCAGCAAATTGACTAGATGTGCCTAATTTCACCTCCTTGGCTAGGTTAGTTCCTACATACTTTTTCTTTGAGGCTGTTCTGGGTATAAGCATGTCCATGATTTCCTTTTCAGCATGTTTTTATGTTGACATACAGAACGACTACCGACTTCTGTAAAATGATTTTGTATCCTGCCACTTTGCTGAAATTGATGATTGTGTGGATTTTTTTGTCTTTCATGTATAATATCATGTTATCTGCAAATAGGGATAATAGGAATTCTTTTTGTATTTGCATCCTTTTGATTTTCTTCTCTTGTCTTATTGCTCTGGCTAGTAGTTCAAGCAAAATATTGAAAAGGAGTGGAGATAGTGGATAGCCCTGTCTTGTCCAGATTTCAGTGAGATTTCTTCAAGTTACTCTCCATTTAGGATGACGTTGGCTGTGGAATTTTTCATGTATAGCTTTTATTATGTTGAGGTATATTTCCTCCAATCCTACTTTGCTGAGGTTTTTTTTTTTCTGGTTTTTGATTTTTGGTTTTTAGAGACAGGGTTTCTCTATGTAGCTCTGGCTTCCCTGGAACTATCTGTGAAGACAAGGCTGGCCTTGAACTCAGAGATACACCTGACTCTGCCTTCTGAATGCTGAGATTAAAGTCCCGCACCACCAACAACTGGTTTAAGTTTTCTAATTTAATAAACTCCAGGTTTTTACAATGTTCCCTTATAATAATATTCTGAATGTATTTGTTCTTTGTTGGAATGTTGTCCTGGACATTTCTGATTATGTTGATTTGATCATCTTTTTCTTTTGGTTAGTCGGGCCAAGGTTCTGCCAATATAATTAATTTATCTTCTCAGAGAACCAGCTCTTAGATTTGTTGATTCTTTGTATTGTTTAATTTTTTTAATATTTCATTAATTTTCACTGGTTTTTATTATTTCTTGTGGTCTCATTGATTTCATTTGGTTTTGTTCTTGTTTTTCCAAATTCCTGATTTGCATCATTAAGTCATTTATGTTACTCTTTCTGATTTTTTAAATGTAGAAACTTAGTGCTAGAAGTTTTGTCTTAGGTTTGCTTTTAATGTGTCCTAGAGGTTTTATTGAATTTTGGCTCATTTTCATTTAGTTCTAGGAGGTTGTTTTGTTTTCTTTTGTTTTGTTTTGTTTTAATGGTTTTTTCGAGACAGGGTTTCTCTGTGTAGCCCTGGCTGTTCTGGAACTCACTCTGTAGACCAGGCTGGCCTCAAAGTCAGAAATGTGCCTGCTTCTGCCTCCCAAGTGCTGGTTGGTATTAAAGGAGTGCTCCACCACGCCCGGCTTCTAGGATTTTTTTTTTCTTTATTGATTTTGTATCTGACCTTTTTATCACTCAGTAATGTGTTTTTAATCTTTATGAAATTGTATAATTACTAGATATTTGCTTGTTGTTGATTTAAGTTTTATTTCATTGTGGTCACATCTGGTAGATGGAATTATTTCAATTTTCTGAATTTGTTAAGATTTATTGTTTGTTTCAGGATATATTGGTTTTCGTTTATTTTAAATTTTAACTAGATGTTATTTTCCCCCTTTTACTGAAAATAGATCCTTTTCTCACAACCTATAACCTGATTAGGGTTTCCCCTCCCTCTACTCCTCCCCCATGTCCCAGTCCCTCCGGATCTACTCCCTTTCTGTCTCTCATTACAAAAGAACAGGCTTCTCAGAGATAATAATCAAAACAAAATAAATTATAATATGATAAAATAAGAACTATCACATCAAAGTTTCATCAAAGTTGGATAAGACAAACCAACAGAAGGGCAGTAGCTCAAGAGAAGACGTAAGAATCAGGGACCCTGGTGGGAGGGGGGAGGGAACTTTCAGGATAACATTTGAAATGTAAATTAAGAAAATATCTAATAAAAAAACTGAAAAAAATTAAAGAAAAGAAATAAACGCTAAGGCCTAAAAACATAAAAAAAAAAAAAAAAAAAAGAATCAGGGACCCACTCATTCACACACTCAGGAATCCCATAAATATACTAAACTGGAAGCCATAATGTACACTCAGAGGACCTAGAGCAGACCCATAAAGACCCTGTGAGTTCATATGAGCTTCACTCATGTTGACTTAGAGGGCTTGGTTTTCTTGGTGACCTCCATCCTCTCCGGCTCTGACAGTGTCTCCTGTTCTGCTTGATGAGTGAGCTCTGAGTGAACTCTGAGGAGAGGGATTTGATGGAGACATCCCATTTAGGGCTGAGTGTTCAAAATCTCTCTGTCTCTTCTGTCTCTCTATCTCTGTCTGTCTCCATCTCTCTGTGTGTGTGTGTCTGTGTCTGTCTCTCTGTCTCTCTCTGTCTGTCTCTGTCTCTGTCTCTCTCTCTCTCTCTCTTTCTCTCTCTCATGTTTTTAAAATAGCTAAGTCTCCAGCCCATTAATGGGTTATATTGGGGTTTTCTACAGGAGTATTTGTAAGGAGCAAGAATGACTCGAAGATTGCTGTATTACCAAAGGCCATCACATCATGGGTGACATGAAAGCCAGAAACCTGGAGTTCACTGAACAACTTGCAGGCAGCTTGAGGTCTTTTTGACCTCAGAATGTCTGAGCCTCTTCCAGGCAACTCAGTTTATGTGATAGTGTCTCCAAGTAGTCCTTACTACCTATATAAATTTGAGGAGGGAGAAGACTAGCGTTTCTGGTCAATTTCAGGGATTTTCTGAAGCTTTTAAATTCTTACTCTCTGAATTTTAATGAGTTTCCAGGCTAGATGGACTATGTCACCTCCTTTTGAACATATTTTGAGCAAGCTTCCCTGCAGGATAGAGTATTTCACCTCTCTGTAGAACAGTGGTTCTCAGCCTGTAGGTCACAAGCCCTTTTGCAAATCTCTACCTCCAAAATGTACTTGGGTTTCACATGGGAAAAGGCTGGGCTTGTGATGGCTACTTTTGATTTTTAACTTGATCAGACTGAGAAGTGCCTAGGAGATCAATAAAAGTACACTTCTTTCGTGTCTGTGAGGGAATTTCCAGAAAGGAGTAAAATAGGGGGAAAGATTTGTCCTGAAACTGGGCTATATCATTTTATCACACACCTGTTATTATAATTCATAACAGTAGCAAAAATTACAGTTATGAAGTAGCAATGAAAATAATTTTATGGTTGGGGATCACTACAACATGAGGAACTATATTAAAGGGTCACAGCATTAGGAAGGTTGAGAACTACTGTTCTAGAATGTCTGATGTCTTAACTTCATCTTGGAGGAAATTGTTTCACGACAGTAATGGACTCCTTTATCTGACAGAAGAAAATTAAAATTATCCCCCACATCCTTGCTCTTAAATGGGCATTAAATGAGTTTACAGCGAGAATCATACACAAAACACAGAGAAGAATGACCTTAATTTTTTGCAGTTGACTCGGAAAAGAAGCACAGGTAAAGTTGACTTTAGAAAGTAGTAACTGGTAGCAACTGGAGCCCGGCATGGTGGTGCACACCTTTAATCCCAGTACTCGGGAGGCAGAGGCAGGCAGATTTCTGAGTTCGAGGTCAGCCTGGTCAACAAAGTGAGTTCCAGGACAGCCAGGGCTATATTGAAAAACCAAAAAAAAAAAAAAAAAAAAAAAAAAAAAAAAAAAAAAAAAAAAAAAAAAAAAAAAAAAAAAAAAAAAAAAAAAAAAAAAAAAAAAAAAAAAAAAAAAAAAAAAAAAAAAAAAAAAAAAAAAAAAAAAAAAAAAAAAAAAAAAAAAAAAAAAAAAAAAAAAAAAAAAAAAGAAAGAAAGAAAGAAAGAAAGAAAGAAAGAGGCAACTGAAGACATCAAGACAATTTACAAAGAAGCCAGAAACTGTGAGATTACACACTTGTAATCGCAGCACCTAGAGAGCTGAGGCAAGAGGATCACGAATTCAAGCAAATCCTGAGCTACATACATGGTGAGATCCTGTGTCAATGGCCAAAATCAAGCCCCAAGCAGAAAGAAGTGAAGAAATGAAAATGATGACACTGAGAGATGAAAAAGATGCATTAATGGTTTGTTAGAAATTGGGCAGACTTCACCTATTGTAAAATCAAGAATGTAAGCCATGGTGGCACACGCCTTTAATCCCAGCACTTGGGAGGCAGAGGCAGGCGGATTTCTGAGTTTGAGGCCAGCCTGGTCTACAAAGTGAGTTCCAGGACAGCCAGGGTGTAGCAGGGTCAGAATCTCCGCAGGTAACCCCTGAGAAGACTAATTGGGAAGTTGAGAGTGAAGCCGAAAGGAGATGAAGATCCCAGGAATTAAGAAATGCTAAGGAAAGCTGTGGGTGGGGAGCAAAATAATAATAGTCCAAGAGTACAGTCATGTAGGGGTAGTACAAAGGTGTAGGGGCAAGGCTCACAGAGCTTATTGGAACTCATATGGTGCCAGATCTCAAACACGGATCTGTAGGATTTAATGATTTCTTTCAGTCTTGGTTTGGTTTCATTCCCATCTCCCCCTTCTTATGACTGAAAATGTATATTCTGTATCATTGTTTCTCAAAATACATAGTTTATAGTTTTTATTTGTGTTTGATAGCTAAGAATTTCCCTGGAGTCTCAGAAAAAAAAAAACTTTGAGCTTAAATTTTTGAACAACATTTAGACTGTTAAGATTATATAGGAACTCTTGGACAAGAACTAAATGCATTTTTCATTATAAAGTGAACATGGTCCTTTGTGGGTGTTCAGGGGTAGAATTTGTTATTCAAAGAGATGTATTTGGGTTTCACATGGAAAAAAGCTGGGCTTGTGATGGCTACTTTTGATTTTTAACTTGATCAGACTGAGAAGTGCCTAGGAGATTAATGAAAGTACACTTCTTTGGTGTCTATGAGGGAATTTCCAGAAAGGAGTAAAATAGGGGGAAAGATCTGTCCTGAAACTGGGCTATATCATTCTATCACACACTGATGGAGAATTACAAAAGCACCCTAGCGCAGTCTATTTCTCTCTCTTCCTCCCACCATCCCATCCCTCTTTCTCCCTTTCCTTTCCTTTCCTTTCCTTTCCTTTCCTTTCCCCCTTAGTCTCTCAATGTCAATTTCTCTTTCACTATATCTTCTAATCTGCCACCAGGAGACTACCTCCCTCTAGTTATTCCTTTCTAGAAACATGCTCACAAATTCTCACAGAAGTATACTTTAAGAATTTTCTAGAAGCATGCTTCCGAATCCAATCAAGTTGACAATCGAGATTAACCATGACATCTGCAGAGAATATTTTGTAATTATGCATTTACATGTATTTAGGAAAGCATTTTTAAAATAAAAGGGGATGGGGAAGCTAGGTTATTTCTTCACACATCGAGTAATGAAATCCTTCATGTTGTCATAACAATGGTAGAGACTGGAGAGTGGGCTGGTCTACTGAGATAGCTAGCAGGGTCCTCCCTCCACTATTGAAGCACTGAAGTACTGATGAGGTGGGAAGAAGGCCTCAAATTCAATTCTCTGCTCTTCTGAGCTCACAGCATGAAGTGGTAGTGTAGCAATCTGACATCAAGTGAGACCCAGAGGCTAGAATAAGTGAAATTTGAGAGAAACCTGGGATTCTGGTCATCTTAGAGGTCACCTTAGATTATGGCAGGAAGAGGAAAATGGGTCACTGACATTGGGACATCACTACTGGTCAACAACTTTAAGGTCTAAACAGTAACAACAGCAACAACAACAACAAAACCAAAAAACAAAGCAAAACAACCCCCCGCCCAATGATTGGAACTTTTTGAATGTCTATCGAATGTGTGAGCAAACCAAGCAAAAATATTGTTCAGTGTCAAACTGTCCACAAGGTCTCATCAATCAAATAATGAAGCATTTCTCTAACCGCCATGAGCTGACCTGGAAGGATTTGATGGTGAGGAACATTAAGAGATACAAGAATCTTTAAAAAGCAGGAAATCCTCTGGAAGAGAAAGGTAGGAATGGACAATATCTATATCTAGATTTTTCTCAGTCACCTATTTGCGGTTCCCAAATTCACTCTCTTCATAGATGAGCTCAGGAAGTACCCATTCAGCATCTGGACCAGGAATCTTTGTGGAAAGCTGGAGAAACAGTCATCATCCTTATCAAGAAACTCTCAGAGATTAAAAGGTGGTGATGACACAGCAAGCTATCCTTGTTTTATTGCAGTTCATGAAAGACATGTATGTGAGCTTACTATACATCACTTGTATGTTATTCATTGGTAGGGTTTTGGTGTCCACATACAGGTGGCTATGCTGTATAAGCTGGATTTTGCTAGTTTCCCACAGTGAAATACACTCAGACCACTAGGATGCTGGGCATGCTCTCTTGTCTTACCAGCGAGGGTGTCCAGAAGTATAGGGAGGGTTTCAACCACAGAATCAAGTGGAATAACAAGCAACTTACTCCTCTATCTAGAGAGTATCTTTGGCAAAGAAGTAACAAGCAAGCTGTTTGATGAGGTCCAGTGAATCAGTGTGCTATTCCTCATGGAGGTGTGCCTGTGATGAACAATGATAAGCATTACTTTGACTGCAAAGGCTACCATATCATCATAGGTGATAAACTGAAGTCTTTTCTGATAGAAAAGATGGATGGCTCAAGACCTTCAGGCACATTTCAGGCTTGGAAACCCAATGTTCTGCACCACCAATGATTACATCTTTAAGTACAACAAGATTAATGACTCCCTTGAAATTCTGGTCCTCAATAAGATTTCAGGCTGCAAATGGAGTGAGTTCTCCTGCTCCCACTCCATCCATGTGTCCTCTTCCTTAAGGAAGTTCTTGCCAGTTATGAAATTCTATAAGACAAGGAGCTGGCCCAGGGTGACAGGGGTCTACTGAGAAATCAGAAGCCAACCAAGAACTCAGAAGTTGCAAGACAAGCTGTTTGGGTCCAAATGGATGTCAGCTACTCAAGGAACTAAGGGAGATCCATCCTTATGATCTGAAAGTGGCTGCTGATGGAAATAAAAGTCCCTGGACCACTTCTCAGATGCTATTTTATCAAGCAAAGATACACAGCTGTCTGATCAGTTACTGCTCAAAGTTGAGATGCTTGTCTTGATTATATGTAGCCCTTTTGGAAGCCAATGTGATGGATGGATGGCACAGAACCATGGCTGCTCCTTTTCAATGTCTGCTATGATAAAAGCCAAGTCTGTTTTTTAAAATAATAATAAGACCTAAACATGGGACATTAGTTAAATAATTAGCCTTAGATGCTGGCGTGGATGTGGAGAAAGGGGAACACTCCTCCACTGTTGGTGGAACTGCAAGCTTGTTCAACCACTCTGGAAATCAGTCTGGCGGTACCTCAGAAAATTGGACATAGTACTACCGGAAGATCCAGCAATACCTCTACTTGGCATATATCCAGAAGAGTTTCCATCTGGTTATAAGGACTCATGTTCCACTNTTGGCCATCGTTGGGAGGAGAGGCCCCTTGGTCATACAGACTCTATATGCCCCAGTACAGGGGAACGCCAGGGCCATTACGTGGGAGGGGGTGGGTAGGGGAGCAGGGCGGGGATGCGGGAGGGTAAGGGAAAATTTCTGGATAACATGTGAAATGTAAATGAAGAAAATATCTAATAAAGAGGGAAAAAAAAATAATTAGCCTTACCATGGAGTAACAATCATTCACGAAATACATCTTTGTTAAGAATATACAATGAGACTACCTCAAAGGGCCCTCTGTGAATCTTTTTAGGTTGTATAGAAAACTGCACATGGAGGGAGGGAGTGGTTCCATTAAGCAGATTCCCAATTCAAGGTTTGAACCACCATTCTGTAACGTGGAATGAATGTCTCAAGGGTTCTTTCACTAACATCTTTTCATTTTTGTTTTAAAAATCACATTAATTCATTTATTAAAATCCAAACCTTATCGAAGCATTCAGAGTTGCAAATCAATGCCCCACCCCCATCCATTTACTCTCCAATTTCATTCTCTATCCCAGCCAAATACCAATTAATAGGGTCATCTCCCACCAGGTCATTTTTTATTTCTATACATTTACGAATGCAGATCATCTACAGTTTACAGAGTCCTCCAATCACAGTACCACCCCTCCTAATATAAAGGAGAAATGTTTGAGGGAGGACTATGTGCCTTTGTAGATTTGCACGGTGCTTCTCATCCTTTATTCTGGCCCTCCACAATGTGTCTCATCTTGCCCTCTTATACTCTCCGTTCCTTAATTTTTAAAATGCATATAAAGTTTTATCCCTTCAGGGATTTTCATTGTAGAGCAATCAAATTCCAGTTCTTTAGTGATCCTACTATCCTCTATGGTGGAATTTATTGGGCCATGAGTAGCTCCAGCAAGGTCTCCCTTAGGTGAGTAAAATACACCATCAAGGGAGCAGGAGCGCCCTCTCAAGGGACAGAGGCGGGGCTAATTGCGTGGTAGGAGGAGCCTTCTATCCAGTGTGAGCTGTGCTGCGGTGGGGGTGGGGGGGCTTTGTAAGCCAAGGGCGAGGGAGGGGGCTGGGGGGGGAACAAGATTGCTACTGGCCTCAGACCCTGCACACTGTTGCAGGCCTCGCCGAGCCACTGCGGCGGAGGTGAGCGTAGTTCCCCCTCCCCTCTTCCGGGACCTGGGGGACAGGGCTGTTTTAGACTCCTTGAGGTAGGGGGCAGTTCCCACGGGATCTGGCTCTGAGGCTCGGAGGTAGCCGCTTTGGAGAGCCTTTGGGAAAGGCTGCTGAAGGGCCAGACAGGCGGTAGCAGCAGCCTTCCTCGAACCCCTCCTCCTCTCCCCTCCCCCAGTCCTCTGCGGCCTCCAGCAGAGAGCTAGCTGCATCTTTGGGGACAGCAGGACAGCAGGGAAGCAGCGAACAGCGCGCAAGAGAGCGGCCAACAGTGGGGATGCGAGGTACCGGCATTGGCCCTGGCCTAGTGGCCCTAGAGAGGGAGTAAAGGCCCAGCCTTCAGTTTTTCTCTTAAGGGTTGGAGGAAGGCGGCCTCAAGAGGAAAAGGAAGGTGAGGGGCGAGCAGGCAAGCTTCATGGTCACTACTAGGCGCGCGCGCGTGCGCGTGCATGTGTCCTGACATGTATATGTGTGTGTGTGTGTGTGTGTGTGTGTGTGTGTGTGTGTGTGTTCTGATATGTATGGTGCTGCTGGACACACATACATTTTGTTTCTTTGCATTCATTTTTAAAACTATTTTATGTATCTTAGTATATCACAGAATTCAATTGTGTTCCATTTTTACATCGCTACATTGTATGTTTGGACTACAGTCTATTTAACCGTTTCCTGATTGTTGTACACTAGCTTGTTTTCTTTGGGGGAGAGGGGGCTATTGCAAGTAATGCCGTAATGAATGGGCTTGTGTATGTTTCATGCACAAGTACGAAGGTATTCCTGTAGGAGAAATTCTTCGAGAAGTAATAGAATCAAAAAGTGTATGTATTTCAAATCTTGATAGATTTATCTAAATTCCCTTCCCCAAAGGCCATAATAATTTACACACTCCAACGTAGTATGTTATTGCCTATTTTTCCATAGCTATGCCAACATGAATTGTTACTAATTTTTTTATCTTTTCAGTTATACAGTAAAAATCACATGTCGTTGCTTTCATTTTACTGCTGTTTGAGCATATTTTCATTTTTCTAATTACAAAAGTGAATAGTTAAATATGAAGTCTTGTATATTGGCAATGAACATTTTGAAATTTTAATATCAAAACCCCCCACTCTAAATCCCAAGAAAAATAAAAATATCTGGAAGTAAACTATAAAACTTTCAGGAATACAATGGAAGAACGTTTGCATAAATGGAGAAGGAATATCAGGCTTCTGAATAGGAAGCCTCAATCCTGTAACGATATTCATTTTTCTATATTGATTCAAGCAGTTGATTCAATTCCAATAAATAGACTAAGTTTTTGGAACTTGACGATTCTAAAGTTTATGAGGGGGGGATGGCTAAGAATAACCGAGAAAATGTTTTTAAAGATGGGGGTGCTTGTACTATTAAACTGTACTCTGAAGGAAGCATGTTTAAATTAGAATAGGCAGAACAATGCATTCGAATGGAAAAGCTCACAAACGGGCCAGACTGGATCCCAAGATTTACATTGTTGCTTAGACATGCAAAAACTGCCATATTAAAATCTTCAAGCGCCTTTCTCCCCACCCCAAGCTTGAATTTGCTTTTGAGGGCAGACGCCTTTGTTTGGAGAAAACCACTTTATTGGGTCTTTTTGGTTGTAAGGTAAAGAAAGCCTCGATGATTAAAACTGGTGACTCTGGAGGTAGAACTAATGATATGAGCTTTTAGCGAGAAGATGGATTCAGGTTAGCCTGCAGTGCGGCGAAGGAAGAAGTACGGATATTAGAGGTCTTTAGATTTTACCCCCCATGTTTTGAGCAAAAAAACCTGGTGTGTCATTGTTTTCATTTGCATTTGTGTTTATTGTAAATTGAACATCTTTAATGCGTTAGTTAAGACTAGCACGTTACTCCTCGAGGCAGGTAACAATGGGAACCCATTCTTTTCGCTTTCGGAATGGAGTTTGGCTAATTGGTACAGCCCTGCTGCAAGCGTGAGAATAAACAGGTTGACTTTTTAAAATTTCCTTAAGCACTAGGCAGGCTCCAGACACCTAAATCGGGGGCGGAGGTAGTTTTCAAGACATGGCCGAGATTTGGCGCTGAGCTGTGTCATCGCGAGGTTTGGTAGCAAGCTCCGCAGTGGGTCGGAAACCTCGTGGTAAGCGAGATCCCTAAAGGACGAGAGCTTCCTCCCTTTCCCCGAAAAAAACTCCCAGTCATTTTCACGAAGCTCCGCCTTTCTCCTTTTTAGGAGTGTGCACCTGGTCTCGCGAGATCTCATGTTTCCTAAAGGCGAGGCGCGGGCGGTCTCCTGCGGTGAATTACGAAGGTCTCGCCGAGGCTGAACGTAATATCGCGATAGTTCCTACAGCGCATGCGGGAGCCGGCGGCGGCATACTGGCTCCGCCCCGTTGTGCTCCGTGAGGTTGTGCGTCATTTGCTTTTCGCTTCGCGTGGGGTGAGAGCGGAGCGGTTGCGATTTGGGGTTTGGTGGCAGGCGAGGGTTGGGACGGGCTGGGCTCAGTTTTTCCTGGTCCGGTGGAGGTTCTCCTGGGATCACGCGAAGGCGGCGGCCGAGATTGGCTACTGAGTGCAGGAGCTGCGGAGGCGCGAGCAGCGTCTTCTGGTTGCTGCTGTTCTTAGCCGGTGAGTTCTCGCGGGAGCAGGGTTACGTCCTCGTGGGATTCGCTGGCGGTGGCCGAGATACCTTGGGGGTGGGGGGGCAGTGACTAGGGTCGGGCCGCCTGTTAAGATGGCGGCGGTGGCTGCTGCCTGTCTTGCTCTTACACGGTACCAAGGGGTTAGCTATCCGCGTTTGTGACGCTTCTCAGGTACCAGACGTTAAGGAGATGACGAATGGCGAAACGTCGTGGTGCCGGTAAACCCTTCCTGTGCCGAAGACCATCCTGTTTCTTACCGGTTAAAGCGACACCATTTCCCCCGGCCTCAGCCTCGTGTGGGCCTGCCTTTGCCCCACCAATCGCTCTCCGCCTCCGTTTTCGTCGTCGCAGTGGGCGGGTTGGGAAGTGCGGGAGGGAGTCTATAGTTCATTGGGTAGTGGGCTGGGGATTAGATTAAAAAGTGGGAGAGAGGGACGAACCTAAGATCGCTCTCATAATTATTGCGCGCTTGCTGCTGCTTCTCAGCCCTTGCAGCGACCCATATGAAACCCCTAGTTCTTGATCCGAGGTGGGCTCTGCTTCTCTGCTCCCACGGCTTTCGGGCTAAGGTTTGAGAGGTCAATCTGTAGAGTCATTAGAGTACCTTCCCTTTTATCTCCCTGTCAAATCTCTCAGCTACGTGAATATCGGGATGCATTAAGAGGAGAAGTAAAAAAAAAAAGTCCTATCACTGCTCCTCTCTAGTCCTAATTTAGAGCCTAGCCTGAATCATCTACCCTGTCCCATGTCCTTCCATGGTGCTTTTGGCACAGATGTTAAAAGAGCTTATCTTGTTCCCTGCATTTACTCCATCTTTGTGGATGGAGCAGCAGTAACCTTCCATTTTCCTAGGTCCTCTTGCTTGTTTATCCCTGACGCGGGGACAGCGTACTGATCTCTTCAACTTTGAATGCTTTGAGACCATACTTGGGCAGAACAATAAACGGGTCAGTGGTCGGATAATTGCGGTCTTAGTGGTCTCCTTCGTGCCCCCACTAGGTGAAACTTAGTCTTTCCAACCCCTTCCACGCTACAAACTCTGGGACCCGCCCCCTTTCCCGCCTATGTTTCTGTAGTCTGTTGGTCTGTATATCTTTGTTTTCTTACGGCTAACCAACATTTAAGAACTAAGTCTCACTTCTTAATCCTTATATTCTCTCTTAACTGCTTTTCCTCCCACCCCCAGGAGCTGAATCCCCTAGCAAGGTGTGGACCCACAGTACCTTTTCCTTCCTCCTGGAGTTTTACCCCTTAAACAGTCATGCTCCTTTTAAATTTAAATTTACTTCCTTTCTCCTCAAATCACTTCTATTATAGACAATTAATTCCCTATCACGTGTTTCCTTTGTAGATAACATGATTTGAATTACTTCTTTTATTTAGCACCAGTGTTGCATAGATTGTGGAGATGCCGCCAACATTTCCAATTCATAGGAAGCAGCCGGGTTTAGAAAGTAGTGTTTGCTTCCAGTTCACATTGAACTCATGACCTTGGGCAAATTACTTTTCAGATTCTGTTTGTTTATATAATGAGGATAGTAATGCTTACCTTAAAGGGTTGCTTCTAGATTTAGAAAATTTGCCTCAGAAAGTTTGGGTGCCTTTTTAATGTGAAACTATATTAGTAAATAGATGTTTTTGTGCCATATTCTACCTTTGTAGCCTGGTAAGGTTTTTAAAAAAATATTTCTTCAGCTGTATATTTTTCCTATGTTTAGGAATAATACCTACTCCTGTTGGCTTTGAATTTTTTCCTCATAAGCCACTTTGTATGATCAGTGGCTCATGTTTGAATATGTTCTCACTATTTGAAGCTTCTACTAGTGTAAGACTTCTGAGTGCAAAATCATTTTCTTGGAATGACCACCAATGTTGCAGCCATGAACCACACCCAAGTGTTCTACCTTTTGGAAGGGAGTGCCTCATCCCTTGCCTACTCATTTTTGCCACTCCTTCAAATACAGTCTGTCCTGTCCTTCATCTCACAAAAGTCGTGAAATTTCATGCCATTGCCAGTTTTCAGTGTTAAAGAGAACTTAGGTTTCAAGTGTTTTTATTTCTTTCTCTTTACCTCATTTATTTCTCTTTATCTCTATCATTTTTAGACAAACTTTGTCTAAGTTGGGTCAGTATGGGGGTATATTTGGCAGTCTTTTTATTTAAGGAGGATAATACCTATATACAAGACATTAGGAAAGTTGACCGAGTAAATACCAACATTTCCCCCTCAAAGACAACCACAGCTGGCTCTTGATAACTACCTCCTGTTGTGCTTTTGCCATTTTATATTTTCTAACATTTTATTCGGGAGTAGTTTTCCTTACTGTAATATTTTTATTAGATCAACACTAGAGAAGTTTTTTTTCCTTAATTATGTTGGTTGGGTGATGGGGTTGAAGTAAGAATATAGTTGCAAGAAGTATACTATCATTGAAATTTTAATGAGTAACATCTGATAATTAACTATATGTGGATTTTCGTTTTGAGCTTCAGGGTTTGAGTTAGAAGTGCTCTAGGGAAATGAATTTCCTCTTTCATTGAAAGACAGGTCACTTTGCTTTGAGACTCTTGTCTTGATTCCTTTTATAGTGGGTTAAGCAATAATCACTAACTCTTGTCCTAAATCATTATACTAAATCTGGGAATGATGATCAAGGCATGACCTAAAAGGTTTAATTTATTCTAGGTAGATCTCTGAGAAGAGAGGAAGGAGTGGCAGTACCAAATAAAAACTTTGTCTAAGGTTCAGTGACAAAGTTCAACCTGAATTTCCAGGATGTTTATCGTTTGTCTCCCAGTATGGCCAAAAAGCACTTATGAAGGTGAAAATAATTTTAATGTGTACAGTTTTTTCTTTTCATAAAATATGTTTTCCTTAGTGTCAGTTTGTTAAACATGCTATCATTTTGTTTGAGTTGAAAACAGTTTTCAGGGGTATTGTCTAAATAAGTGTCACTAGAAACACTATACAGTTCTTTTTCAGAGTTCTTTAATTACTGCTCAAAGTAGGTTCTAAAAATGCAAGTTGGCATTTAAAGGCTATTGCTTCAAAAATAACTGATTGTGTCTATTGATACAGTGGTTAACTACCCAATTCTAATGAATAATATACTTCTTTTCCACAATCTTTTTATTTTGTAGGTCCTCCAGTAGCCTGACCTGAGTGTCTGTTAGTGCTTCAGAGGTACAAACCAGTAGACCAGAACTTGGTCAGGAAGTTTCAGGAAGCTATTGGAGCAGTGTTGGGATTTCCCACCAGGATGACTATGATTGGCTGTGATTTTAGGTTAGTTTTTTTTTTTTTTTTTAGATCTTTGTGGTTGGTTTTTGTGTTTTACATCTTGAAATGGAGATGGGGCTGGAATTTCCATTTTTTGCTTGTGCTGCTATGGTTCCATTATATGGGTCAGGTTTGTTTTATTTAAATAATTTTAGTGGATGGAGCTCATTAGAAAATTAAAAGGAATTGTTTTAAATGCATATTGTCAGTGCATGATTTAAAGTCACAAAATTTGAAACATAACAGACTATGTTGTTTACTTCCTCATGTATTTTTAACATTTATCAACTTTAGCCTTTTTAGTTTTACCTAGGCACCCCCCCTTCCCATAGAATTATTTTGAAATAAACCTCTCTTGACATGTTATTTTTATCCATACAAAAAATTGTATAGATATCTGAGAGAGTTCTTGACAGTATAACCCAGAAATCATTTTCAGTTAAAGAAATTGAAAATTTAAAAGTAGAAAATGGGCTCGTTTTAAAATTTCCCTGATATTTTAAGTTTGTTTGACTCATGATCCAGAGAAAAGTCCATTTATGAAATAGTTTATGTAGAAGACTTTAAATCTGTTTTATTCTTCAGGTTATATTTCTCTTGTTTTTTTTTCTCCAATTTATTTGTTAAGTCCTTTTTGTATTTCTTCACATTTGAAAATTACAGTCTATAGTGATGTCTAGCCCATTCTTTTTAAGACCGTAGGTAATCTATTATGAAACAATAATGGTAGTAATCTCTTATGTTCTAGTTGGAGGTGATACTGCTGGCTTAGTTGGTGTACTAAAATAGCTAGTCATGGGTTCCTTTTTCTGTGGCCCTCTTATTTGATAATCTGATTTTAGTTCCATGTCCTGGTCCCACTTAATGTTTTCCATATGAAATATAGGCCTTCTGGAAGAAAAAAAATTTTTAATGTGTATTTGTAATATCCTTAGGTTGTTTGGTTGTTTTTATGCTCTGTTATTCTAGATTCTCTGATCCAGAGCTTAGATATTAAGAACTGGTTGATGAATTTTTTTGCTTATGCAGTGTCAGCCATTCTGGGTCTGTACCATGGTCAAAACCAGAAAATGAGAGTTGAATATATATCCTCCAGCCTCCAGCCAGCCTTTAGCTCATACACAAATGTGGACAGAGCAATGGTTTTTGTTCCTGTCTTTAAAATAGTAAGAACTGCAAGTTAAAGGAACAGAAAGTGGAAAAGTCATGAATGAAAAATTTTGAATTATTTAGATAAATACTATTATGAATCACACTGGTCAGGTGTTCAGTTATTTCAGCTCTGTGTTCATCATTGGAGAAATAAGTCCTTGTTTGAAAATTGATTAAATATTAAAGGAATTTTGGGGAGATTCCAGCAAGTTCATGCTTTCAACAGAAAAAAAAAACTTGAGCATGTTAGATATAGTGATTAAATATTAACACTTCAGTTCTTGTAGTTTAAGCAAAACCACTTAGACCCAAATCCTACTTTATGAAACTAGGATGACTGGTACAGAATTGTGCACAGTAGACATTCCAATATTTGAATCACCCCCTTCTTAACACTGGAAGTTCACAATGGAAACAGTGTTGGCTTAATTCTCCTTTTGTTGTGTGTTTTTAGCCACCAGTTCAAAGTATCATTGAAATGCCAACTTGGTTGCTTTGAAAATATTTGCCCTTCACATTCCACATTGCCTCTCATGGAATAAGATTAAGTTTTTAAGTCTGTTGTGTAGCTGTGACCATGTTGGACTGCTTTGCAGTGATCATACAGGCAGACCCAGGGCAGACAGTTCACAGCTGCTTATACTTTTAGGATTTTCTTGTATTGTTTTTTTGACCTCTTTCTTCAGTGACTGGTTACCAAATGTTTATATATGTTAATGTCAGGGATTCTCTGGAAGCTTCTTAGTTGATGTGTCATAGAGGTTGAGTCACTAAAACTTGATGTACTTGTTGACCATCTTGGTTTTCTGGTTATAGAAATGCTTTTAATGAAGGAGTGGCACTCTGAGGAAAACAAGTTTGAGGTGTTAACCTAATAAATAGTTTCCAACTTTGAGTTTCTTAAAAAGTGGTTCAACAGTTGTCTTTTAAAAATCATAATGGTGACATGGAAAGTGATTTTGAAGTACTATAAAATGCAAGTTGTATTATAGATCTGATTCAGCTGATATATATATTACCTTAGAGACTTTGTTCGTATAATCTTAAGAGTTGAAAGAAAGCAGTTTTACCTTTTTAATAGTGATAAGTAGGGCTGGACAGATGACTAAGTGGCTAAGAAGTGCCCTTCCAGAGGTCCTGAGTTCAGTTCCCAGCAATCATATGGTTGCTCACAACCATCTGTAATGAGATCTGATGCCTTCTTCTGGTGTGTCTGAAGAAAGCAACAGAGTACTCAAAATAAATAAATCTTTTAAAAAAGGGGCGGGGTGTGTGTGTGGAGATGTCTCAGTGGTTAAGGACACCGATTGCTCTTCCAGAGGTCTTAAGAAGTTCAATTCCCATCAATCACATGGTGGCTCACAAACCATCTGTAGTGGGATCCATGCCCTCTTCTGGTGTGTCTGAAGTATACTCATATACATGGAATAAATAAAATCTTTAAAAAAAATAGTGGTAAATAAAAGGAACTAAAAGTAAAAACTAGAGGGAGAACTTAATTTTTTTCATAATTTAAAATTAAAAAGATTAGGGCCTAGAGAGATAGCTTACCAGTTAAGACACAGGTTTGGTTTCTAGTACCTACCCACATGGCAGCACACAACCATATGAAGTTGCAGCTCCAGGGGAACTAATACCTTCTACTGACTTCTTAGTGCACCAGGCACACACATAGTGCACATATACATGCATGAAGTCAAATAAGATATTCATGCAAATAAAATAAATAATTAAAAAAAACTAGAATGTTGCTAAGTGCAGATGGATTACAATGAATTACCTTAAGCACAATTCAGGTAGGTTTTAAGTTCTTATAATTAAATATATTGTATTTCGTAGATGCTTAGATTTTGGAACAGTTTTTTGTTTGTTTGTTTGTTTTTTTTTTTTGGTTTTTCGAGACAGGGTTTCTCTGTGTAGCCCTGGCTGTCCTGGAACTCACTTTGTAGACCAGGCTGGCCTCGAACTCAGAAATTCGCCTGCCTCTGCCTCCCGAGTGCTGGGATTAAAGGCATGCGCCACCATGCCCGGCTTGGAACAGTTTTTAAAGAAAGTTTTTCTATGGTTATTTGCTAAATTTATTTATTTGCCTATTTTTTATTGAGGTATATACTAGTTTTTGCTTGTGTTTTTCCATACACTTCCCTTTTCCTCACCCCAAGTTGGTTTTTTATGTTTGTGCACAGGGATTGGTGATTTAGCTTTAGCTTTAGCTTTGAGTAGCTGAAACTACAGGTATGTGCCACTGCAGGAAGCTCTCCTTTCACTGTTACAGCATTCTTGGAATTGAGTTCTTATTGGGGGAAAGACTTCTTTCTATACAATGATAAAGAGTATTCCCTCAGTTCAAGTTCTGATCCAGTTTCTTATCTACTGTGTCATCTTGTACAAATTAACCTCTTTATGCTATAGTGAAGTTGTTCTTTTATAAAGTAATGATTGTTACCTATCATCACATAGGATTTTGGATAAGTTGAACTGAGTTAATGCATGAATCATAAATAGTGGCTTTAAAACTTTAGGGAACATCAGATCACCTAGAAGGTTTATTAAACCAGATTGCTATATCACTTAACTTTTGATTCCATAATTTGATGGGGAATAGATTTTGCATTTGTGGGTTTCCAGGTGATAGTGGTGCTATCATATAATTGTAGTTGGTGGAGAATTTTATCTACTACTGTTTCTAGACTGATTTCTCAGAGAGTGAAACACTTTACTCTTTAGTCTTATTTACTGTCACCTTCAGCTAAAGTAAACACATTCTTTGAGAATTTTACATGTGTGTACAGTACATTTCAGTCATTAACCACCCAGTTCCTGTCCCAGTTTCATGTTTACAAAACGATTATTGATCTTATGTGCATAATGTGGATCATGTGTAACTTACCAATGTCCACTTTTCCCAAAGAAAAATGACTTTCCCTCTACAATAGCTGTTGGCTGCCAGTAGCTCCTCCACTAGGGTATAGTCCTGGGTGTCCTTCCCCTATCCATGCTAGAATTTTGATTAGCTTGAATCTTGTACAGACAGGTAATCACAGCTACTGTGAGTTTGAGTTTACATGTGCAATGGAAATATCCTATCTAGAAGACATTATTTTTATGGCATTCTTCTCTGTCCTCTGGCATTAATGCTTACTGCCTCTTCCTAACTATTTCCTGATCCTTGCAGGTAGGGTTCTATAGGCATAAATTTTTTTTTCCAACCTCCTTTAATAGGGTTCAAACCTCTTCTAGCCCACCACCTACCAGAGGTAGTAGAAGAGAAAAACTATTACAACATGGGGCAAGTGGATCTGTTTAGAAATAGTTCTTTGAGGGTGAGTCCAATTTTTGTTGTCAGGATACAAGCTGTTCAGTCCAGTAGCAAACACCAAATATAAATCAGCAGCTGCGGTCTAGTCTTACTTGGCAGTCTCCATACAGGAACCAGCAAGGGGAGTTCAATCCAGAAGAAAGCACAGAGCTTGGCAACAGGACGGTCTCTACAAAAGCACCGAGAAGCTGCAGAAAACCTCATGAGAAGTTCTTTGGAGAGCTTCTTTTGGTATGGAGTTCAACAATAAAATGTAAAGCAGACTAAAGCAAACCAGTGCTCGAGCTCCCACTGTTGGCTCGTATTTATATTCTTTCTGAACATCATGTGTCCCTTTCATGCATTTGCTGTAGCAATGCATCCTTTTTTTTTTTTTTTTGGTTTTTCGAGACAGGGTTTCTGGCTGTCTTGGAACTTACTTTGTAGACCAGGCTGGCCTCAAACCTGCCTCTGCCTCCCAAGTGCTGGGATTAAAGGCATGCGCCACCACGCCCGGCCCCCCTCATTTATTATTTGGTTACTCAAGTACATAGTTGATGTAGAAAGGATAGAATGAACACTCAGTTTTGTACCCTAAAAATAAAATGGTGTGTGCATGTGTAAGCCAGCCATAGACTAGCATTAGGTATCATCATTCCTTTGCTGTCCACAAACATTTACTTCTTATTGTTGGTTTTGAAATAGGATCTTCTCTGCCTTCTCAATGCTGAGATTATATGAGCACACAACACCCAGTTGGTTTTGTTTTGTTTTAAATGTGGGTTCTGAAACTTGGGTCCTTGTACTTACTTGCAAGTAAGCATGTTACTGATTATCTTTTTAGTTCCTTCTCTTTTTAGATCTGGCCTGGAATTCACTATGTAGCCCAGTCTGGCTTTAAGCTCACAGTTTTATCTTCCTGCTTTTGTTTTCTGAGTGCTGGGATTACAGGTATGATCTACACTCAGCTTTTTTCTTTCTAAACATAGCTTTATTTAAAAAAAAATGCCTAATGTCTTTATGCAGTGTACATGTGCTTTAGTATATGCAATGTGCATGTGTCCATGGAGACCGGAAAAAGGTATGGGATCCTTTGGAACTGTAGTTACAGGCTACTGTGGTTCTTGTAACCAAACTTCAGTTCTTGAAGAGCAGGTCACTCTCTTAATTATTGAGCTGACTCTAGCCTCTAAACACAGCCTTTGATATGATGTTTTGGTTTCCTGCTAGATTCAGAAGTTTATGTAATGTGTATACCTAGGTACTCGTAGATATAAACATTCTAAGGCTAATGTTTTAAGTTCAAAGTGTCCATTCTAACTAGGAAAATTCTGTAATATAAAGTTGCTTCTTGAGTTTTCTTGGTATAAACCCTAGTAGTCTTTGGTAGTTTCCTTGCTATTAGTATGTCAGGTTGTTTCAGGATTATTGTAGATTTCTTCCCTAGAGCTGGAATCAGCTAATGTGATAAGACAAAAGGTGAGGTTGAATTTTCTCTTTGCCATGATATGAGCTTTGTACCCAGTCTCCATTTTCCCTTTCCACTTCACCTTCCCAGGTTGCTTCATTATTGTTCCTACATTTTTTTCCTTTAGTAAAAAAAAAATTTATTAGAATTTAAGTGGAAAGGTTTGTAAACTCTTGATAAAAGTGGAAGGCATAGAGTACAGGCAGTTCTAGATTTGGGACTTTCCGCATTACATTTTGGCTAAGTGAACCTCTTGTTTCATCTTTGGAAATACCTTCTTCATTTGTTATTGGAATCAGTTTTGTGGTGTTAATGTACTTCATTGTTTGCCATGATCCCCTTTTACATGGTTCTTTACTGTTGTCTTTTTATTCAATGTTCTGCCACAACCTTATTAATCTGTGGTGAGTCCTTGCAACAGTTACCAGTTTCACCATGTTAGAAAAGAGTTGTTACTCAATATAAACTCCTTTAAAACCATTTATTTTATGTAGTATCAAAAGTACCATGTATGGTTCTGTAATTAGAAATTGTTCTTGTTTTTGTTTTCTTGACTATTTGGTACTGGCTGGCCTTGAGCATGTGATTCTCCTGCCTATCCTTCAGAATGCTAAGATTCCAGGTGTGCATTAGCACACCTAGCTCTGTTCATTTTTAAGTAATTTAAGGTTTTCATTTTCATTCTTGTATCTTTCCTCTCTTCATTTAGTTGAATAGGCATAGGTTTTCTAATTCTGTGTGCTTCCTCAGCCTTTAAGACTGCTATGTTGAGAAACCCTGCAATTGTCTTCTATGAGTGCAGGGTAATAATAACAAGTGTTTGGGCCAAGGTGAGAGTTCACAGTGACACATGCAATTGCTATTACTGTGCTAGTTTAGTCTTTGGATAAACCTGTATCTGGTGTGAGGCCTGTGTCCTGTCTTTTTAGCTTCCTGCTTCCAACTTTTTCCCTTTTTCCTTCTGCTGGCCCTAAAATGCATGTACATAATAGTGAGAAACAGTATGTAAATTAATATTTGAATGGGTCTAGGATATTTTACTAAATTTATATTACTTATAAAATGCTTATCAAAATCCTACTCTTACATGTTTGTGTATATACAGGTATATTTAAAACTTAAAATGTACTTTATAGGTTGCACTGAGCCTTTAAGTATCATGATGTGTAATAAAATTATGTAATAAAAATTAATAATATTTTAAGGTACTGAAATTATAGAGTACTCTGTAAAGATGAGGCCATTATAGTTTATGTCATGGCTATGTCACTTAGGGCAAATTGAATTAGTTTCCTCACCCTTTAAATGAGGGCAATAATATTTATGCAACACCTTTTTTCTAAGGATGTACTCATTGGTGCCACATAGTGGAGATACAAAAGATGAGCAGTTGGGTGCTGGTAAGATGATTCAACAGGTTAAAGGCAACTGTTAGCAAGTTTGATTTCTATCTTAGGGATCCACATAGTGGAAGGAGAGAACTAACTTTCTGGCATTTGTTCTCTGACATTCATATGTGCACCGTGGCATACTCACCCATACTCCTATGTAGACCATACAAAATAAATACAAAATGTAGTTTACAAAGATAAGCAACAGAAATGGAGAATTTGGCGAGAGATTTATCAATCACACAGAAATGCTAGTATGAGCAGTGTGAGGAATGAGCAAAATGTTACAGCAGTTTATAGGGAAGGTGGAGGGATGGACTGAGGAGATGAGGGAGGGAAATCTGCAGTTGAACATAATATATGAGAGGAATACAATGAATAAAAAAATTAAAAATCCCACTACTATGAAAAAAAGTAAAGACTAGCTTCATGGGCAGCATAGATCTCTCTACCTTTAGAAAACAAATTATAGTCATGTGCTATCTCACAATATAGTTTCTATTTGTGGTTTGTTTTGAGAAGATACCTTATATAGCCCAGAAACACCCTGTATAGTTGTCAGGAATGTATTCTGTAGTGGAAGGTGACATTAAGATTTCTGTAATTTCAGGTAAGTGCCACCAGACCTGGTGTTGAAACATTTTCATTGTGCAAGTCTAGTTTATTGTTGCTGGTGCTAGAGATCAGTAATGAATTACAGTTACAGAAAGTTATATTGCCTCACTGGGGGAAACTTTGACCAAAAAAAAAAAAAAAACCTTAAGTAAAAGGCAGGACTCCAAAGAAAGCCCCCTACCTATAAACATACCTTTGACCTATATTCCAGTATGAGTCCAATTTGTAGCCTTTGAAAAACATTTCTATTCTTTGAGAATTTCATACAGTGTATTTTGAACATTTCCACTGTCATCCTCTTATGGGCTAGCCTAGTTTGGCAAGTTTTTAAGGGTGTTTTTGTTGTTGATTTGTTTTTAGGAGGAATTTTTGTTTTTATAGTCTCATTTTAGCCCAGGCTGACCTGGCACTATGTAGCTGAGGCTAGCCTCAAATCTGTGCCAATCCTGCTACCTTAAAGTCCCTAATGTTTGAATTTCAAATGAGAGCCATCACAGCTAACTCTTTTTTAAAGATTTTTAAAAATTTACTTTATGTATATGAGTGTACTGTCACTGTCCTCAGACACACCTGAAGAGGGCATCAAATCCCATTACAGATTGTTGCTAGCCACCATGTGGTTGCTGAAAATTGAACTCAGGATCTCTGGAAGAGCAGTCAGTGCTCCTAATCACTGAGCTATCTCTCCAGCCCCCACAGCTAACTCTTGTCTCTGTTTTCACACATATATGTGGACACTGTCAATAAGTGGGAATGAATTTCGATCCATAAAACTTAAGTGTTTTCTGAACTGGGAATGTAGTTCATTAGTGGAGCACTTCTTTTGCCCCAAGTCCTGGGTTTGGTGTGAGCACTGAAAAAGAAAATGATGTTTTCAAAGCCCATTTATTTCTCAACTTTTAAATTGTGAAGTGGTATATTTGCTATTTAGAAAAAAATGCATATATCAGATGAACTTTGTTTTTTGACCATTTGTTTTTCTTTTGTTCATTTGACCATTTGGATATTAATCTTTATCAGATAAATAGCAGGCAAAGAGTTTTCTTCCATTCTTTTAGTGTTTTATTCTAAGTTCTCTTTGCTGTGTAGAAACTTGTGATTCCCATTTGTCAATTCTTAATACATCCAGAGTTTTGGTTGACTAATAATGTAATATAATCATACTCAGTTGTTGATTCCTAGTTGACCCTGAATCAGAGGATAGTATCAACTGAAAATTTTGGTTTTGCATTTATGTGTATGTAAGTAAAGGCATGCATTTTAAATGTGTGGGTGTTTTGTCTGCAAGTGTATTTGTGACTTGTTTGTGCCTGGTGTCTGTGGAGACCAGAAAAGACATTGGATAATCTGGTTCTGAGAGCTAATGTAGATGCTGAAAATCAAACTTGAGTCTGGAAGAGAAGCCAGTAGTCCTAACCACTGAACTATCTTTCCGATCCCAGTGTGTTTATTTTTTAAAGTTTTATTTTGGTGGTGGGATATCTTTTAGGGTACAGTACTTACCTAGCAAAGTCCTAAAGTCAACCCTTATTATTTGCTCCCTATTCCTTCCCCCCAAAGGACTTGGTACAGCTTTTATCAATGCACTGATGTGATCCACAGTGCAAACTTGCAAAGTTGAGATGGTTTTCATCATTACTTTTCAGTAAAAGAGTTTGTAGTCATACTGATAATTGCTATAATTTCTCTGAAACTGTATTGTCTAATCTTCATTTCAGCATATTCCTTCCAAGTTTGTTTGAACCACCTCAAAATAGTTGAGATCCAGTTAAAATCTTTGATTAAGACATATAAACTATATATTATATTAAAATCTTTGATTAAGACATATAAACTATATATACTAGGCTGCTTAACTTCTGGAGAAATAATACTTAATTTGAGAATAAGACCAGGGCCTCTTAATCTGATTTTTTAAAAAGATTTATTTATTTATCCATCTATCTATTTATTTATTTATTTATTTATTATATGTAAATACACTGTAGCTGTCCTCAGACACTCCAGAAGAGGGCATCAGATTTCGTTATGGATGGTTGTGAGCCACCATATGGTTGCTGGGATTTGAACTCGGGACCTTCGGAGAAGAGCAGTTGGTGCTCTTAACCACTGAGCCATCTCCCCAGCCCCCCTCCCTTTTTTAAAGATTTATTTATTTATTTATTATATGTAAGTACACTGTAGCTGTCTTCAGACACTCCAGAAGAGGGCATCAGATTTTGTTACGGATGGTTGTGAGCCACCATATGGTTCCTGGGATTTGAACTCCGGACCTTCAGAAGAGCAGCTCTCTTTAACCACTGAGCCATCTCACCAGCCCTTTAAATTAGTACTTTTTTTGTTGTTCTTTTTTTTTTTTTTTGGTTAATCTGATTGTTATTAAAGTAGATTTTAACTTAGTTATAATACCAGCACTTAAGACTACCACTTTGGAGGTTAAAGTTATCCTTCATATGTAATTTGTAGGAAGGTTGAAAGGTACCACGTCTTTTTATTTCTTTTGATGATGTCTGCATAGAAATTTTTATTCACTCTTCCCGTAAGCGGCCAGAGGTGACCTGTGAAGATGGTTCACCACTCTTAACCCAGAAAACCCCCACAAAATCATGCAAATCAAGAGGTTCAAACCTTTGTGTTCACTTTAAGAACACCCAAGAAATTGCCCAGGCCATCAAGGGTATGCATAAGCCGCAGCTACCAAGTATCTGAAGGATGTCACTTTAAAGAAGCAATGTGTGCCATTCCAGCGGTATATTGGTGGAGTTGGTCGGTGTGCCCAGGCCAAACAGTGGTTGAACACAGGGACAGTGGCCAAAATGATTGCTGAATTTTTGCTGCACATGCTTAAAAATGCAGAGAGTAATGCTGAACTTACGGGTTTAGACATAGATTCTCTAGTCTTTGAACACATCCAGGTGAACAAGGCACCTAAGATGTGCCGATGAACCTACAGAGCTCATGGCCAGATTAACCCATACATGAGCTCCCCCTGCCACATTGAGATGATCCTCACTGAGAAGGAACAGATCGTTCCAAAGCCAGAAGAGGAGGTTGCACAGAAGAAAAAGATATCCCAGAAGAAACTGAAGAAACAAAAACTTATGGCACAGGAATAAATTCAGCATAAAATAAATGCAGATAAAGTAAATAAATTAAATAAATAAATCTTCATTCATAGAATATCTTGCCTAAAGATGATTGCTCTTGAATTGATCTGGTGCAGAAAGAAATAGAACAAATGAGAGTTTACCTTATTCTTTGTCATGCAGTATTATGAAGTAGTCTTTTACTTATTTTACAGAGGTTACTGTAGCTCATTTATGTCTTAAGACCTCCCAAAAAAGGATTTGATACATTGGTTTTTTTTTTTTTCTTTTTGGTTTTTTTTTTTTTTGTTTGAGACAGGGTTTTTCTGTATAGCCCTGGCTGTCCTGGCACTCACTTTGTAGACCAGGCTGGCCTCGAACTCAGAAATCCGCCTGCCTCTGCCTCCGGAGTGCTGGGATTAAAGGCGTATGCCACCACGCCTGGCCCATTTTTTTTTAATTAGATATTTTCTTTATTTACATTTCAAATGCTATCCCTAAAGTTCCCTATACCCTCCCTCCGCCCTTGATACATTGTCTTAAGTGGTACTTTACAGACTAGCCTTTTGTGTGTGGTGTTGTGTTTATTTAATTTTTACTTCCACATCCTGGAGTGTTGTTCTACTTCTAACTTCAAAAAAGAAACTCAACAGTATAAGCAGATAAATAAATCACATAGGGGTCTCTTCTTCCATAATTTTTTGCCAATTTATATTGACAAGAAAAACTTAGCTTTTAAGATATATAGATATCTATATCTATATGGATCATGTCTTTCAAAATAATGAGAGGGTAGAGTATATGTAGCCAATGAGAGCATTCCAGGTATACAGAATTCCTCATATACAGGGAAAAAAACCTGGGTTTTTCAGAGACTAATTTTACACAAAACTGTGTGTGTGTGTGTGTGTGTGTGTGTGTGTGTGTGTGTGTGTGTGTATGTGTATGTAAATACGTACAGACACACACACAGAGCAAGGACTTACGGAGCTATCTCCCCATTCTCTTCATGACTTGAACATTCCTAAAAGAAAGCTAAGATACTGCTTTAACCATTGAGAATATTTTTACATATCCCTTATATTTATGAACTACAGACATATCATGGGTTACTGTCATAGATGATAAAAACAGTATCAGATTATCAAAGAAATGGAATTCTATTCCTTTTGCATCATTTAAGCTCCAACTTTCCCATACCCCTGGGTTTACAGGAAAACAAGTAACATCTTTAAAGATTCACTCCCTATATATGAGGAATTCTGCATACCTGGAAAAAAGAACCCTTCTAGGTCTTTCCTGCATTTTCAAGAAAAAAAATATAAAAAATATTTAAAAATCACAAGCATGGAATAAAATGTAAATATATATATTTCTCCACTTTGCAGTTCTGGGGGTCAAGGGCTTTGTGCATGCTAGATAAATGTTCTCATTGGCTACATATTTTCTATCCTCTCATTTTTTTGGAAGACATGATTATACAGACTGGGCAGGGTATATTTATTTTGGTATATATGCGTATATATTTTGTGTCTGTATACACACATAAATGAACAGAGGGACAATGAATTTGAAAGAGCAAGGAAGGGTGTGTGGGAGTGTTGAGAGGGAGAAAAGGAAAGGGAGGATATGTAATTAGAGTTTCAAAAAATGTTGTAAATAAAATATATTAAATCTTACATGGGAACATTATTTACTTTGAAAAGGTTATGTTGGTTTTGTAATTGTTTTCATTTCTGATTTGTGCTTTTGTGTAATAACATAATTGTTAATGTTACTATTACCTCTAATATTTTTTAATAGTTTACATTTCTATAATCTGGTTATGTCAGTGTTCTGCATATAGTATTTTCATAACTGTTGAGTGGAGAAAAATTTTAAAGCATCTTTTAATCTTGTGATAGTTTCTATGGTGGTATCAAGGATGCAAAGACAGATAATGGGGGACAGGTTGCTGGAAAGATGGCTCTGTGGTTAAGAGCACTTTTTGGCCTTAGTAAATTGGTCACAGTCTTCATTTCTCAAGCTGTCATGAGGGTTAGATGTTAATGTGTGATAGATAAAGTCTTGGCTGTATATTAATTGGAACTTAGGTCAGATAGAGAAAGGCTTAAAGATTATGCTGAATCCTCCTTAACTAATCAGGCAATCAGTGATGTCTATAACTCTATAATCAATAGTGAATAGGCTGGGGTTTTGTTGTGTTTTTGTTTGGTTTGGTCAGGAATTCTAAAAGTGAATTTTTAAAAAAATTTTTGAGGTTATGTCTACAAAATTTCTTCCTTCCCCCTTGTCCCTCCAAAAATATTTACTTATTTTATGTATATGAGTACACTTGCTGTCTTCAGACACACCAGAAGAGGGCATCTGATCCCGTTACAAATGGTTGTGAGCCACCATGTGGTTGCTGGGAATTTAACTCAGGACCTCTGAAAGAACAGTCGGTGCTCTTAACCACTGAACCATACAGTCTCTTTTCATTCATTGGTTTTTTTGGATTTTGTTTTGGTTTTTTGTTTGTTTGTTTGTTTGTTTGTTTTGGTTTTTTGAGACAGGGTTTCTTTGTGTAGCTCTGGCTGTCCTGGAACTCACTCTGTAGACCAGGCTGGCCTCTGCCTCCCGAGTGCTGGCATTAAAGGCATGCGCCACCAGTGCCCGGCCATTCATTGGTTTTTTTTTTTTTTTTTTTTTTTTTTTTTTTTTTTTTTTTTTTTTTTTTTNTTCTTTATATATATTGGATATCAGTCCCCTATCCGATTTAGGATTGGTAAAGATCCTTTCCCAATCTGTTGGTGGCCCTTTTGTCTTGTTGACAGTATCTTTTGCCTTACAGAAGCTTTGCAACTTTATGAGGTCCCATTTGTCAATTCTCGCTCTTACCGCACAAGCCATTGCTGTTCTATTCAGGAATTTTTCCCCATTGGTTTTTTTATTTCAAAGTGCAGCTTGTTGCTTTCTGACATGGTCAGTGTTGCTCCTACCTAAATTTTCTTGTTAGAGAAGGTCAAGAGGCAGAAAGTAATCACTGCAAGGCAAAATGTATTAAGTATATTCTTTTATGGGAATTTGAGTTTAGTGTTCTCTAGTTTTGTTTAAATGTTACCACAGTTTCAGTTGAAATTAACTTTGTGTACTATTTTGTCTGTCTGTGTCTGTTTATGGTACCTTTCACATACCAATAGAACTTGAGTACCATCTGTCAAGGTTTGTACACACAAAACAACTAATCTAAAGCATTTGTCTTAAGTAATACTGTTTTAAATCTGGTCCATGTTATTTGGCTCAAGAACCACTAATTATAAGTGATGAAAGTTTATTATAAGTGAATGTATGACTTAAAGAAAAATGGAAGGCCAGCCCAGGGGTCCATCCCATAATTAGCCACCAAACGCAGACACTACTGCATACACCAGCAAGATTTTGCTGAAAGGACCCTGATATAGCTATCTGCTGTGAGGCTTTGTCAGTGCCTGGCAAATACAGAAGTGGATGAATCTATAGGGTAGAACACAGGGTCCCCAATGGAGGAGCTAGAGAGAGTTCCCAAGAGCCGAAGGGGTCTGCAACCCTACAGGTGGAACAATATGAACTAATCAGAAGCCCCAGAGCTCATGTCTCTAGCTGCATATGTATTAGAAGATGGCCTAGTCAGCCATTATTGGGAAGAGAGGCCCCTTGGTCTAGCAAACTTTATATGCCCCAGTACAGGGGAATGCCAGGGCCAAGAAGTGGGAGCGGGTGGGTAGGGGAGCAGGGCGGGGGGGGGAGAGGTATAGGGGACCTATGGGATAGCATTTGAAATGTAAATGAAGAAAATATCTAATAAATTATAAAAGAAAAACATGGGAAGGATCTGAAAAACAAAGCATAAATAAAAGTACGTATTTTTCTGCCATCTAGAGGAAAGTTCTTTTTAGTGTTTCGAGACACAGTTAATTTAAACAGCCTTGGCTGTTCTGGAACTTTCTGTAAACCAGATTGGCCTCAAACTCACAGAACTGCCTGCTTCTGCCCCATGAATACTGGGATTAAAGGCGTACATGTACGTCACCACCACCCAGTTAGAGGCAAATTCTAATATTGTAATTTTTTAAATTCCTTGACAGTTTTATACAATGCCATTTTTATCGTATTCTTGTACTCCTTTCTGATCCACCCTCACCTTCCTCCCCACCCAACTTGAAATGTTTTTTTTAACACTCACTGAGTCTAATTTGTGTTACCCAGCTACTTTTGGGAGTGGGGCCTATCCTGGAGTGTTGTAAACCTCTACCCACCCACCATTAAAGAAACCTGACTCCCAGCAGCTATCAAATGCCAACAGCATCTCAGTTAGTTGGTGGAGTTTCATGTCTACCTCCTCCTATTCATTTTGGTAATTTGTCTGATTTGAGCTTGCACAGGTCTTAATGCGTGCTATCTTAATAACTGAATCCCAGTGTGCAACTGTTCTGTATGTAGGTGGGTTTTTTTATATTGTTTTGTTTGTTTTTCAACGTACCCACCCTGTGGCAGATATTTTCTCGTTGTCAAGGGAAGTGGAAATTTCCTAGTAAAGATTTAAGAGTTTAGGTAGAATATGATCCTAGTATTTGTGCCAATCAAGTCACTGCAGGACTAGGTGCATCCTCTCCCACTCAGGCCGGACAAGACAGTTAGGGGAACAGGATCCCCAAGCAAGTGTTGGGGGACCCATATGAAGACTAAGCTTTACATCTGCTAAATGTGTGGGGGGAGGGGGACTAGGGTTTATCTATCTTGTTGATTTTTTTTTCAAAGAACCAGCTCCTGGTTTGATTGATTCTTTGTATTGTTCTTTTTGTTTCCACATGTTTGATTTCACCCCTGAGTTTGATTATTTCCTGCCGTCTACTCCTTTTAGGTGAATTTGGTCCATTTGTTCTAGAGCTTGCAGATGTGCTGCCAAGCTACTAGTGTATGCTCTCTCCATTTTTTTTTTTTTTTTGTAGGAACTCAGAGCTATGAGTTTACCTCTCAGGAATGCTTTCATTGTGTCCCATAAGTTTGGGTATGTTGTGGCTTCATTTTCATTAAACTCTAGAAAGTCTTTAATTTCTTTCTTTATTTCTTCCTTGACCAAGGTATCATTGAGTAGAATGTTGTTCAGTTTACATGTGAATGATGGTGTTCTGCTACTTATGTTGTTATTGAAGAACAGCCTTAGTCCATGGTGATCTGAAAGGATGCATGGGACAATTTCAATATTTTTGAATCTGTTGAGACCTTTTTTGTGGCCAATTATGTGGTCAATTTTGGAGAAGGTGCCATGAGGTGCTGAGAAAAAGGTATATCCTTTTGTTTTAGGATGAAATATTCTGTAGATATCTGTTAAGTCCATTTGTTTCATAGCCTCTGTTAGTTTGACTGAGTCTCTGTTTAGTTTCTGTTTCTAGGGATCTATCCATTGATGAGAGTGGGGTGTTGAAGTCTCCCACTATTATTGTGTGAGATGCAATGTGTGTTTTGAGCTTTACTAAAGTTTCTTTAATGAAAGTGGCTGCCCTTGCATTTGGAGCATAGATATTCAGAATTGATAGTTCTTCTTGGGAGATTTTGCCTTTGAGTATGAAGTGCCCCTCTTTGTCTTTTTTGATAATTTTGGGTTGAAAGTCTATTTTATTCTATATTAGAATGGCTACCCCAGCTTTTTTCTTTGGCCCGTTTGCTTGGAAAATTGTTTTCCAGCCTTTGTATCTTTTTGTTTGGTGGTTCAGTCTCTGGGAGCTCCCAAGGGCCCAAGTTAGTTGACTCTGTTGGTCTTCCTATGGAGTTTCTATCCCTTCTGGGTCCTTTAGCCCTTCCCACAACTCTTCTACAAGACTCCCCTAGTTTCATCCAGTGTTTGGCTCTAGGTCTCTGCATCTTTTTCTTTCAGCTGCTAGGTGGAGCCTCTCAGAAGACAGTTATGGAAGGCTCCTGTCAGCAAGCATAACAGAGTATTAATAATGACAGGGCTTGTTGCTTGCCCATGGGATGAGTCTCAAGTTGGCCTAGTCATAAGACAGGATAAATTTTGGGTTGAAAGTTTTGTGGGTGGTTTAGTGACTCTATTGCTCCACTGAGAGTCTTGCCTGGCTACAGGAGGTGGCCACTTCAGGCTTCATATCTCCCACTGCTCTCCTTCACTGGATTTCCCTCCACCCCTATCTCTCACTTTCTAATATGAGTACTATAAATTTTCCTCTTAGGACTGCCTTGGCTGTGTCTCAGAAGGGAGGTTCTAGTAGGTTGTTCTCATTTTGTTGGTGTCTAGGAATTTTAAATTTCCCTTAGAATTTCCTGGACGGCACACTGTTACTTCAAAATGTATCAGTCCCCAAATATTTTTGTAGTTTCTCTTGTTGAATTCTTTCTGCTTTTATTCTTTTTTTTTAAAGGTTTTATTTTATTTATTATATGTAAGTACACTGTAGCTGTCTTCAGACACTCCAGAAGAGGGCGCCAGGTCTCGTTACGGATGGTTGTGAACCACCATGTGGATGCTGGGATTTGAACTTATCACCTTCGGAAGAGCAGTCGGGTGTTCTTACCCGCTGAGCCATCTCACCAGCCCTGCTTTTATTCTTTTATGCTCTGATAGGACACAAGGAATTAGCATGGTTTCTTTTTATTTTGTATTTGTTGGGACTTTTTGTTCTATGATACCAATTTTGGAGGTTCCATGTACTGCTGAGAAAATGCATATTCTCTGTTAGGTAGAATATTTTAAATGTATCTGTTAAGTTGATTCCATCTGAAGTTCCTTTGCCCATTTTCATTTCAGAACACCTATAGAAATGAGTGGAATATTGAAGTTTCTCACTATTATTGTACTTGGACCTATGTGTTTTTTATGCCTTTTGCTGTTTCTTTTATGAAATTCGGGGCTCCAATTATAAATGGTTGTTTCTTTTCCCAGCCTACTTAATTCATTCATTTTTTTCATAGATTGTACACTTTTGTGTACAATCTTATAAAGGATTATAATCCTTTATAAACCTTGTATAATATTTCATTAGGAATTTTCCAAATCTTATAAAGGATTATAATCCTTTATAAACCTTGCATAATATTTCATTAGGAATTTTCCAAAGTGCTACCTTGGTTGTTGTTATTGATTGCCATAATTTGTGTTTGTCTTGAACTATCCTTATTTCTTCATCATTTTGAAAGATAAACTTTGCTAGCTGACATTCTTGGCTCGGTTACTTCAGAGTTTGATAAGACATTTCTTCCTTTGTGTTTTTCTGTTTGCTGATGAAAAGTCTGGGCTATGTCTGATATTTCTTTGGCCTTTGTATGTAAGTTGATATTTTCCTCATGTTACTTCTAGTATATTTTATATACTTCGTATTTTTGACATCCTGATTATAATGTATCATGGAGTTTCTTCTCTGGTCATGTCTACGTGGAGTTCTTTATATGTCTTATGTGTGTAGTTTTATCTACTTGTACTATAATGCCAATAAATAGCCTGTGTTCTTATTGATTTTTATCTGTTCCTCCACCATGAATTCTCACATTTCGCCTCTTGACTGTATCCCAGAATTTTTAGAAATACCATTCATGCTCATTTGTGTGTGTGGGGGGGTGGCAGAGACAGACAGACAGACACACACACACACCCCAACCGACTGACCACTGGAACCTCAGTCAAAACCTGGATCCATCCACATTGCCCTTTAAGACCACTGGAGTCAAAGCTTTAGTCTCTCAGGGATCCTTGGTGCCACTGGGGCTGGAGACCTATCTAATCATACAGTCTTCTTTAGTTAGTCCCTTTGGAGTCAGAGGCTTGAACTTGTGGTTAATTCCTAAGCATGGCTCATGTTGTTTCCCCTGGGGGTTCCTAGTTAATAGACCCCTGGGGCACCCAGCCTCTGGGCTAGCCCAGGATACCAGTCGAGCACTCCACCAACAGGAAGCCAAAGGGAGGTAGGTCACTTGGTGGACTTTCCAAAGCAGCCTGCTACAAGAACATGGAGTAGAGGCCTGGGCCAGAGGCTAACAGGTCACCAAGTTGAAGTATAGCCTCAAGGTGACTAGAGAGGCAAGCAGGCTTGAGAGTTCTATATATTCTAAGTAATATACATGGTTTGTAATTATTTTCTCCCAATAGGATTTTATATACATGTTTAATTCTGGGACATTTTGAGTTAATTTTAAAAAATTAATTATCTGAATATTTACATGTGTGTGACTGTGTATGTGAGTGCAGATTCCTGTGGAGTCCAAAAGAGAACTTGGATTCCTTTTGGCTGGAGTTCTGTGTGGTTATGAGCCATCTGAAGTGGGTGCTTGGAATTGAACTTGGGTCTTCTGCAAGAGCAGCACAATCTGCTGAGCTATCTCTCTCTAGCTCCTTGAATTAATTTATGTGAGCTGTGACACTTGTATATGGATGTATTCTTGTTCTGCCAACTTTTATTGACATGCTTCCTTGATGTCACTTGGATGTATTTGTATATCAGTGTTTTTTTTAAAAGATTTATTCATTTATTATATGTAAGTACACTTTAGCTGTCTTCAGACACTCCATAAGAGGGCATCAGATTTTATTATGGATGGTTGTGAGCCACCATGTGGTTGCTGGGATTTGAACTCGGGACCTTAGGAAGAGCAGTTGGCGGGCACTCTTATCCACTGAGCCATCTCGCCAGCCCAAAAAATATGGAACGCTTCACGAATTTGCGTGTCATCCTAGCGCAGGGGCCATGCTAATCTTCTCTGTATCGTTCCAATTTTAGTATATGTGCTGCCGAAGCGAGCACCAGTGTTTTTAATCTATCTTATTGATAGACATGTCTATCTCTCAGTCAATACTACTCACTGTGTGTATGTGTGTGTGTGTGTGTGTGTGTGTGTGTGTGTGTACACATGTATAGTGTCTTAATGTATAAAATGGTATAGAGAGTATAGAGTGGTAGTAATAGTATTTGCTAGGGGTTTGAAAAATACTGGCCAAAGAATGCAAGATTTCAGTTTAGGAGGAATGAATTCCAGGAACATTATACACCATGATGACAATAGTTAATGGATATATGAAAATTGTTGAGAGTCGACTTTTAGGTGTTTTTCTCCATATCCTCAAGATTTCTATGAAGCAGTACCTCATTAACTATTTTAGCAATTCTCTGCATAGTTCAAAATATGTTGGAGACCATAAATACATGGTTTGTATCTGTTAGCTTAAAGTTTAATATAAAAATTAGTGACTAGCCAGAAGTAGTGCTTGGGAGGCAGAAATAGGTCACGATCTCGGAATTCGAGGACAGTCTGTCTGGTCTACCTAGAAGAATTCTAGGACATTCAGGGAGAAACAGAAACCATTTTTGAAAAAGCCAGAAAAGTTAGTAGCTGATATTCTAGACATGGTGGTACATGTCTTTAAGCTTGTCATTCAAGAAACAGAGGCAGGTGGGTCTTCAGAGTTCAAGGCCAGCTTGGTATACATAGTATTAGGACAGCCAGAGCAGGGCTTTATTCTCGTTTAAAACAACAAAAATAAAAATCCCTCAAACCCTAACAAAAAACTAAGAACCAGCCTCACAACCTGAATCCAACCCCTCAACCCTATATGGTGGGTAGAAGGAAAGAAACTAACTCCTGCCAAGTTGTTTTCTGACCTCCACATGCATATATGCATAACACAGGTGCATGTGAGCACACAAGCAATTTAGATTTTCTAAGGTATAGCTGAGATAAAAAGCTGTTTTACTCCTCAAGAGGGTTAGATTGAGCCTTGCGTGCTTGTTACCCTATCACTACAGGTGGACTAACCGACCCTACATAGCAATACTCTGTCTCCAAAAATAGTGTTTAAGCCATGAGACCAGACAAACACCTCCTCACCCCCACCCCACCCACCCCTGTCTGTTGGCAAGTTAAGGATTGTTCGGGGTGGCATGTCATTTTCTGCAGTAGTCTAACCATTGTTGAATTGTTCTTGCTTCAGCAAATAACCTCCTACCAATGCTTTTTAATTTCAGCTGGGAAGAAGGGTTCCAGCAGGAATGGGAAAGAGCAGATTGACACAGAGTGGGGCTTACAAACTAAATTTTTGATGTAAACATGTGAATTGTCAAAAATAGTGATTTAACATTTTTATTTTTCCAAGTAGTTTCTGCTATTGCCATTCTTTTGCTTTCCCATACACATTTTGGAATAGTTTAGGTTTACTCAAGAGTATTACTGGGATTGGAGTAGGAATAGTGTTAAACTTGTATATGAATTTTAGGAGATTTGACATCTCTACTATGTTGAATCTTAAGGATGTTATGAATGCTCGTGTATAGTATTTGTTAGTGCATGTGTATGTAGAAGCAGACAGAGTTCAGCTTTGAGTATGTTGCTCTTATTGTTCTCTATCATGTTTTTTAATACTGAGTCTCTCTGAACCTGAGGTTTTCCACTTTTGGTAGACTGACCAGTGAGTCCCCAGGATCTGTTTGTTTTCATCTTAGCTGCCCCAAACAATGTAGTTACAGACTTTTACCTGGGTTCTGGGGAACTGTATTCATGGTCTTGTGCTTATATTGCAAGTGCTTTTATCACTACTAAATCTGCTTGGCCATTCTGTGAGGTGTTTGATAAATGGGATTTTTTTTTTTTTTTCGAGACAGGGTTTCTCTGTATAGCCCTGGCTGTCCTGGAACTCACTCTGTAGACCAGGCTGGCCTCAAATTCAGAAATCCACCTGCCTCTCCCTCCCGAGTGCTAGGATTAAAGGCGTGCACCACCACGCCCTGCAGGGATTTTTTTTTTAATGTAGATAATACTTGTCTAGAAATAGGGAGAGAGTTATATTCTTTTCTGGTCTGTGTGCTCCTTACTGTCTAGTGTTGTACTATTAAGGGCAAGAACTTCCAATATTGTCTTTGAATAAACTTTGAGTTGAGTTCCTCATTCATTCTAAAGGGAAAACATGCACCGTTATATGCATTATACTTGAGTTGTATAATGTTGGGGCGGATTGCTACTTCTCATATCAGAAGCAATTTAATTGCTTCTCTACATATAACTGTATCTCCAGTAATGGGATCTAGTGTTGGTTGTAAAATCTTTTGTAAGAACAGCAACAAAAAAGCCTGGTAGTTAAGTGTACAAATTGTTCAGTATATGGTTTCTACTCCATGGTTAAGATTGTAGTCAGGATCTAGTTGGCCTCATTTTAGGTATTTTGAAGTTGTTGATAGGAGTTATCTTGTTCATTTGTGGTAGATGATGAGGTAATTTTACAAGGGAATTTGTAGTTACATATTCCTAAGTATTAATTATAGAATGTTGTTTAATGTTCAAATACTGTATAACCAAATGTTTTGGGTGATAAATATTTGAAAAGATAAATATTTGAAAAGATATTAACTTTGATTTATATGTATGTCAAAAATTACATGGCCTCATAAATATTTAAATATTATGTGCCCATCATTAAAATACTTTGGAACATTCTTAATCTTTTCACCATCTCTTCCTTAATACTCATCGATTGAATAGATGTAAGCAAAATAGATAGGACAGAAGCTACCTGGAATATGTATGTATTCATGGCTGGTTACCTTAAATAGCACCAGATCTTTCTGAAGAGTCTAAAATCTACCTCTACCACTGTGCATGTGTCCTCTTTGATTGTAGGAGAAATGTTGATTTCTTACCATGCTTTGATCAGTGTATCTTTCAGGACTTATCTGTTATTAAATGTTACAGGCATTACATGGGACTGATTAGGCTGTTACCTATTTTGGGGCCTTCTAAATTACTTGGTCTTACTAAAGTGATTGTGTTAAACTGTCAGGACAGTTTTAGTAGTGTCTTACACATTGTTTCCTAATATTAAAAAAAAAAGAATTGTCTTTGATAAGACTGCTCTTCCGAAGGTCCTGGGTTCAAACCCCACCAACCACATGGTGACTCACAACCCCCTGTTAAGAGATCTGACACCCTCTTCTGGTGTGTCTGAAGTCAGCTACAGTGTACTACATATAATAATAAAAAATCTTCCGGCCGGATCAAGCGGAGTTGACCAGAGTGAGCAGAGCTGACCAGAGCAAGCAGAGGTCCTAAAATTCAATTCCCAACAACCACATGAAGGCTCACAACCATCTGTACAGCTACAATGTACTCACATACATACATACAAGACATAATTTATCTTCCTGTTAAAAGGCACATTGCTAAGACCATCAGATGGCTTAGTCTTAATCCTTGTGTTTAGCCATTAACATTACAGTGGGGCGGGGGCGTTATTTGGCATCCACATTATACAGTCTATTGTTAAAAGTAGTCTGGGAAGAAACCCAAACAGGAATCTAGAGTCGTGAACTGAACCAGACATAGGCCATGGAGAGAATTTACTGGCTTGTTCTTTCTGCCTTGATCAGCCTTCTTGTATACACCAGGACCACCAGGGATGTCACCATTCATTCACATACCAGTAGTAGGCTGGACCTTCTTACATCAATCATTAAGAAAATGTCCTACAGACTTTAGGCAGTCTGATAGAGACATTGTTAAGTAACATTTTCATTTCTTGAGTATTTTCTTTAGATCTAGATTTATATTTAGTTGCTTTTTTGTTTTGTTTTTATCTGTTGCCTAGCCTAGCCATGAATTCCCATTGATCATATATTTCATGTTATAACTGTTTTACTTAATCACAAACTTCTGTTATGTAATTGTCTGCAGTATTTTTAGCAGTTATATAGTCAATTCAAAAACTAATCCTAGAGCTGAAGAGAAAACAGTTAAGATCACTTTTTCCTGGTACCTATATGGTAGCTCACAACAATCCTTAACTCTACTTCCAACATATCTAATGGTTTCTGAACTTCTTGGGCCCCACTCTTCTATGATGTACATACATACATGTGAACAAAACACACACATAAAATAGTTAGATTTAAAGCCAGGCGTGGTGGCGCACGCCTTTAATCCCAGCACTCGGGAGGCAGAGGCAGGCGGATTTCTGAGTTCGAAGCCAGCCTGGTCTACAAAGTGAGTTCCAGGACAGCCAGGGCTACACAGAAACCCTGTCTCGAAAAACTAAAAAAAAAAAAAAAAGTTAGATTTAAATAACAACTTTAAACATCTTATTTGGGGCTTTTGGTACTTTCTGATTTTTCACTTTTGTACCTACTCATTCAATATAGATTAATGATGTTAAATGTTTGTGTACATCCTTAAAACTTTGCCTAAATTCCTGGAACACCCCCCCCCAACTAGAGGCTTATACTGAGTTTTCCTTCCCAAGTTATCAAAAAACCTTGCATATTTAACTGTGTCAATAAAGAGTTTGAAATCTTTATATTAGGGGAAGAAAAAAAGCTTTTTTGTTTTGGCTTAATTTGGTTTTGGGTTTATTGTAACAGGGATTGTTGGTTAGTTTTATCTAAAGATACTCTGCCATTTTCTGTCTAAAAACCATACCATCAAATTAACATAACTCCAGTGTTATACTAGGTATCTTACATACTCTTTATCGAGTATTTGTATTTCTAAGACTAGAGCTGTAGAATCTGTAACTTTATGTTCTTATTACTTTGGGGGTTTTCTTTTCAGATCTTAAATCAGAAAACTGAAAACATGAAAGTAGACAGGACTAAACTGAAAAAGACACCTACTGAAGCTGTGAGTATCCAAATTTGCTTTGTGTATTTTCTCTATTTCAGGAAAAAAATCATTGTGACCAGTTCAGCAGTTCTGATCTTCTAAATAAGTATGTCCAGTTAATACAAAGTGTTAACTATAGTAACTTGTGAAACTAAGAGGAATATCTCTGTTGTTTGTCTAGCATGCATGAGGCCCTGGGTTCCATCCTGAACACTACCAGAAAAAAAAAAATACTACCTTGCCATTTTAACTTACTTTGATTAAAAATTAGTAGCTAAGTGACCAGTGGAAAAAATGAATAGTGAACAATACTTTGTAGATATTTGGTCCCTGAAAGGAACTCTCAGGCTACAATCTAAGCATTGAAAGACAGCATGACAATGGAAAAGAAATGTAGAATTAAAATTGACTATAGCTATTAGAACTTAGAGTTTTTGTTTTGTTTTGAAAACAAGAATGGTAAGTTCATCGACTCTTTTATTAGTCTTTTATTTTGTATCTTGACATTGGAATATCAGTGTTTTTACTAAATGCCGTATATTGAGCATATTAATATTGTTACTGTAAGTTTTCATTTGATTCTGTTTTTGATGTGTTTTGGTATTTATAAGTTTTGATGACTATTATAATATTTAAAAGTGAAGAATAAAAAAGTCTTAAGGAATTAAGATTTTTAAAAACAAGACAGTGCCATCAGTGTAATAATCTATTTATATGAGAGTTGAAAATCAGGTCAACCTAGCATACATAAGAACTTAATAAAGGGATTATATATTGTGGGAAAGAACAGTATTAGTCAATAAAATGTGCCAAGACAATTATTTTTGATTTGGGTGGGATGGTGCGGGGGACTGTTTTACTGAAGTAAATTGTAGATAAGTCATCAAAAGTCAGATATTTTTAAAAGAAATTATAGGAGAAGTAGAACATACAGGTGAATGTTTACCTTGTCTTAGGTGGGGATTGCCCTTCCAAGCATTAAAGCAAAGGACAAAATACCAAAATGGAAATGTAAAATACCATATCCAAAATAAAAGGACACATGACAATAGCCATTCTAACAGGTATGAGGTAATATCTCATTATGATTTTGATTTGCATTTCCCTGATTATTAGTGATGTTGAGTACCTTTGTATGTGCCATTTGGCCATTGTCTTTGGAGAAAAGTCTTTTCAAATTCCTTTGCCCACTTTAAAATTGGGTTATTTGGGGGTTTTTCATTATGAAGTTGAAGAATTTCTTAAATATTTTTTTAAATTAACTCCCCCAGAAGAATGAAAAGTGAAATAAGTTAATTACAGAGGAACAAATACTGCATGATTCCTCTACTATGGGGCATCTAAAATAGTCAAAAGGTATGTAAGTAGGCAACAGAATGAATGGTGTTTATCAGGGGAGGGAATGGGGAATTGTTCTATGGCTATGTATAATATAGTAAAACAAGTGAATAAAAAGTTGGGTATGGCGGCTCATGTCTAAGGAGACTGAGGCAAAAGAGCTTCAAGTTCAGGGCTACATAGTGATACCCTGTTTGAAAAGAAAAAGGATAAGTTTCAGAACTTACAGTTACTGGTAAATTGCTGTGTACTTTAAGGATTTCATTGAGGATAAATTTCATGTTAAGTGTTCTTAATACACACATATACACAAAGGACCACAAGGAAACTTAGAGGTGGTATGTTTTTCACCTGAAATGTGGTGATGGTAAAATGAGTGTATGGATCTATATAAACTCAACAAATTATGTTAATTATGTGCTGTTTTTGTATGTTCACAATTAAGGTCAGTTGTGTGGGGAGACATGGGACATGACAAGCTGGAGAAAATATTTGTAACCCAAAATAGTTAATATCTTTTGTACTATGTCAGTAGAAGAAATGAATATCCCAATGACAAAATGGGCATAAAACCTTTCAGAGAAGGACCAAAGCCAGTAAACTAGAAAGAATCGCTCTTACAGGTGATCAGAGAAATGCAAATTTTATTTTTTATGCTAAGTGAATTATAAGGCTCTTATAGTCACACTTATGTAAATTTCCTAGCTTATATCAGATTACTTAAGAATATAAAATCACTGACTAGCTGTGTTTTAAGGCTTGGGTTGCCTGTTTTACTCAAGCAACAGAGAAGATTACCCAGTTTCTCATACTGGTGTTACTAACTAGGTTTTATTTTTAAGAAATGTTTTGTTTTTTGTTGATTTTACTGGTGTCAGTACTAGGTTTTATTTTTAAGAAACGTTTTTGGTTTTTTTATTGATCACTTAGAATATTGGCAGTATTTCAAAGGATTTCCCCCATAGGTTTGATAATGGAAACAAATTCAGGCAAATCCTGGTAGCAGCTTTGAACTGACAGATGGCTTACCTTTTCCTGTGACAGTCCCACTTGGTTTGCATTTATGTGCAGAGAAAAAGGAAAGATGCTGTAAAGCTAAGTAAACCTTATAATTAGAAAACGCGAGCACCTTAGATTTAAATGTGTGTAATAGATAAACCCTGTGAAAAGTTGGGTTGGAGGTGGGGCTACCAAATTCCACGAGATGGTTCACCAGGTAAAAGTCTCTTACAATTTAATCTCTATGATCTCAGCCCCTAGAACATAAGGTGAAGAGAACCAACTCTGCATGATTGTCACTGTCTTATGACATCTGTACATATTTACTCTCTCTCCCTTCTTTCCTCCTCCCTGTCCCCTAATCCTTCCTTCTTTCCCCTGTCATTCAGCAATAACAAGTCTCTCATGAGTTTAAAGGATGTTAGAATGATTCTTTGAAAATAAGAGAGACAAGAAAGGTTGGGTATGGTGGTGCAAACTTTTTAGTCCTAGCACTTGGGAGGCAGAGGCAGGTAGATATCTGAGTTCCAAGACCAATGAGGGATACATAGTGAGACCCTGTCTCAAAACAAGAATTTAAGCAAGAAAGAGAATGGGACAATTGTTAATAATTTTTCCATATACCACAAGGATAGAGAAATGTAATACTTAAGTTTGGGAAGTAACATTTAAGTATCCTATTTTGGTCTAGTCCTTGGTAACCTCTAAAGCATTCAGTGGCCATTAGTGAGGTTGAGTTCTAGGAAAGATGGTAAAAGGTCCAGGCAAGCTCCCTTTGTGCCTTGTATGGCTTGTCCAGTTAGACTCAGGTATCTCATAACTGTTCATTATGCCAAGAAAAGTCTTTGGCAAGGCCATAGTATCCTTTGCCAACAATATTGCATTCAAGCAAGATCTGGCTTGGGTACCAGGTTTGTGAGATATTAAATGCCATGTAATGGTGGACATACCAAGTGATTACAGGACTCAGATGTTAACAACAAAATGGGTATTACCTAACCCACAGAATCATAACATTGAATTAGCCTATCTTTGTCATTAGAAATTTAAATACGTGTATTTGGTACTAAATCCAAGTACATGAAAAAGGGACAGATGAACTGTGTGAACAGGTGTTTCAAATTCTCCATGTTTTCTGTTATTTATTCTTGTTTACTGTTTTTCCTACAATCTATACTTAAAAGGGGGGTGACGCTGAGGTCAAGCCTGGTTATAGAAGAATTTGTTGTTAGGTGTTTTTTATACATTTCATCACAAAAAATTGAGGTAGATCCTAGCAAAGTTGAGAATTTGGCTTAAAAAAAGTCATAGTTTTAAATATCTTACAGGAGATAGGAATCTTTGGGGTTTCCTCTAGTTTTAGATTTCACAACAGCATTGTTGGATATATAGGTGGTATCTAACTATTCATCTCTTTCTTGAATGAGGATGCTGAGATTCAAAGAGAGAATGACTAAATCTAAATCTCATGATCTTTTTTTAAATACCATGACAGTATGCTCGTTTTTTAAAAGCTTCTCTTGTGTGTACTTGCTAAATGGCAGGTACTTGAACATACTCTTCAAGCTAGCTTATTAGATTGTGTTTTCCTGGCAAGTAATGAATAGTAAGTAGGATTCATCATAGTAGTCATAAAACCAAAATCAGAACATAGTTTGTTTGGTTCCAAAGCTAGTTTATTCTCATGACACCATTTATAGAATTAAATAAAAAGTATTATCACTTTCCCACCTGTTGTCCATTAATAGAATATTTCCCAGTCTCAGTCCCTATCCCATTTTCCTTTCCACTTTCAGAACCTTTATTATAAATTCTCAATCCACTCCTTTACCTGATAATGGTCCTGTTCACCAATACAAGAGATCAGGAATGTATGGAAATGGGAATACCAAGTAAGAATAGAGTTAGTTTTACAATCAGAAGCTCTATGATCTTTTCTAATTCAAGGTTTAATATTGTAGAAAAATAAATCAATGCTAGCCTTTTCCTTTCAGGCTGGTTGGCGCGCTCTCCTCCTCTCCTCTCCTCTCCTCTCCTCTCCTCTCCTCTCCTCTCCTCTCCTCTCCTCTCTTCTCTTCCCCTCCCTCCCTCCCTCCTCCCCCCCTCGTTTTCTCTCCTTCTGACATTCTGGTTACCTTTTAAGCTATGTTGCAAATTATTTAATTTTGCTTTTAGTGCTGCTTAGTTTATTTCCTTTGTTTCTATTGTTAGTATACTTCAAGTAGTTTGCATATACAGGTTTATTCAGATTTAAACAAATGCATAGTGGATTGTTGGTAATTAAAGTATTTCCTCATAGGCTTCTATTGTTATCTAAAAGATTTAGTTTTATATAAGCAAAAGCTGAATTTCTTTATGGGTTTAAGGCTCCTTTTCCCCATTCTCTTTGTTTCTTCCTCATTCCTAAACACCTTTTATGAATACTTTTTTGTTTTTCTTAGCCTGCAGACTGCAGAGCCTTAATAGACAAACTCAAAGTTTGTAATGATGAGCAACTCCTCTTGGAACTGCAGCAAATCAAAACATGGAACATTGGCAAGGTATGTAAAATCTATGATAACAGAGGATAGTGAACATGCTATTAGTACATCATTTTGTGTGCTTTAATAATGAACAAGAGAACTATAATGGAATAGCCTAATTCTATAGTTACTAAAGTATCTAGCATATGTGTCACAGCTCTTGACTACTGGTATTTAGCCTGAATTGTTGCCAAGAATCTTTTCTTTTTTTAAAGATAAACCAATGTGCTGAGCCAGAGAGAGAGAGAGAGAGAGAGAGAGTAAGTATGTATGTATGTGTGTGTGTGAGTGGGAGTTAGTTCAGAAAGTAAAAGCATTCATTCATTGCCAAGTCTGGTGCCTTGAGAGATCAAGTCTGATCCTTGCATCCTTCATAGTGGATGGGAGTAATCAAACACCCCCCCCCCCCAATTATTTTCTGACTTCTACATGTATGGTGTGGTGTACCCACATAAATACATTGATGTTTGAAGAAGTAAAGACAAAGCTAAGAACCCATTTAGTGTTAAAAGAACCATTATTATTTTGATGATGGGGCTCACCCTGTGACCCAGGCTCCTTGGACTCCATATCCTTCTATCTTAACCTCCTCAATACTGAGATTATTAGAGCATACCACTAAGTCACTTTTATCATATTTTTATATCCTCTTTATCCTCCTTTCTAGTGTGAGTTATATCACTGGGTGGATCTGTTGGACCGCTTTGATGGAATTTTGGCAGATGCTGGACAAACAGTGGAGAATATGTCATGGATGCTTGTATGTGATAGGCCAGAAAAAGAACAGCTGAAAATGCTTCTATTGGCTGTTTTGAACTTCACAGCCTTGCTCATTGAGTACAGCTTTTCTCGACATCTGTACAGTTCCATAGAGGTAAGAGAATATAAGGCTATGTGGTCTGTTCTTAACTTTAACCATGTGTATGCACAAACAAGGGAATTTCTGATTCTGATGGTTGTTTGCTTTTCTTTTCATTGTGGAGTTTTTAAGATTATCAGCTTCAAAGATAGTAAGTAGTAGTAAGTGGGGGGATTTAGCTCAGTGGTAGTATACTTGCCTAATGGGTATAGGTCCCTGGGTTGAATCCTCAGAACCACAAGGGGAAAGAGATAATAGTATGACATTTCTTAGGCATAAGTATTACCTGTCTTAGGATTGATGTGAAAGTTTCTTTGTTTCATACTTCAAGGCATAAATACCTGTATTGAAGCATTTTATGGACTATTTAGTAATCTTTGTCAAAGATTATTAGAGGTATTCCAAGTTATTCTTAAACTATTAAAAATAGTTTGATTTCCTTATTAATGTGCTTATAATTTTCAATGTCTTTTGCCAAAACACATACACTCCCCCCATCATACTCCATCATACCCGTGGCAGGTGGAGGGGGGTATGAGTTTCAGCACCTGTTCCTTATTCAGAATGGTATATTTGAATGAAACCTACATATATCTTTGTAAATACTTAAATTCACCTCAAGATTATTTGTAATACCCATCACAATTATATCACTTTTGTTCCTATGACCAAATTGCTGACAAGAAACAAGGGGAGGAATGTTTTTAATTTGGTCCATGATTTGAGGAGACAGATTTCATTCTTCACCTCATGGCAGTCACATACTACTTTTTTTTGAACCAAAAAAAGCTATAACGCCCAAGGCTTAAACCCTAGTGACCTAATTCTAAAAGTTCTGCAACCTTGTAAAACAGACTAGTGGCTAACCCAGGGTTCAAAAACAAGCCTATAGAGGGGCATTTTACACTCAAATTGTAGCAGTGTATGTGCAGTGTTGATAGTTAACTTTGTCTTAGGAATACTGACCAAAATGTGTATGGGAATATACCTCAAAAATATATGTCTATCCATGGTAAGTTGAACAGATGAATGATATGGGTGGGACTTGTTATAAGAGCCTATTGTATTCTTTGTACGCATAAAGACTAAGGTAATCAATGCATGGTCAAAAGGGGGCCGAAGAGATGGTTTAACAGTTGCGTACTTCTAGCATAGAACTCAGGTTTGGATTCCTAGTATGTAAGCAGAGAAGGCTTACAACTATATGTAACTCCACTTCCAGTGGATCTGATTTCCTCTTCTTGATGTTTCTGGCTATATGGTACACAGACATACATTCAAACAAAACACATTAAAGAAATCTTAAATTTAGTGGTCATAAATAATATAAACAAAAGTTATTTTCCTTTAGCCAAACTTGATGACCTCAGTACCACCCTGTTGTTTTATTTTCTGAAAGAAACAGAATCAGAACAGAAAATGATTTTGGACAAGTAGTAGAATGGTTGAACATCAAGTAGGAATGGATAAAACAGTCAGTCATGATAAAGAAATAGATGTGCTGCCCAAGAAAGTCCATATAAAACAAATAAAATGCTTTTGTTAATTTCTAATTCAATTACACAGTGATTTTAATTTTATCCAATTATGTGCTGCAACATATTGGTGAATGTTCTCTGTTTGAAAAAACAAACAAAAGAGGTTACTCCCAAGCTCATAACATACTTTCAATAGTTTTATTTTGAGTAATTGCACACAGCTGTTGTTGATAGTTTTAGTTTCTATGAGTCCTTTATATATTTGTTATAAAGGAAATAATAGCATACACTTAGGTTCATTTCACAACACTTAGAAATATAAATTTTTAGTCCTATATATGTATTATAGCATATTTCTATCTTGAAATTCTTCCTTATGAGATACAGATACAATATTGAACTGCAATTTTCAGTGTTTACAGTTACTGAACTTTCTAGTCAGCTGTTCCTTGGGTGCAGGATTATATATTGTAAGAGATTGACTTATTTTTGTGTATTGTGGCTCAATAACTAGATAGCTTTTAATGTTAACACATTATTATATTAAAAGAATTTTTTTGAAGTTTTTAGTCCCAAGTACTTGATGTACTAAACTTTGTTCCTTTTTTGTTTCTATAGCATTTGACAACTTTATTGGCTTCCTCTGATATGCAAGTGGTGCTGGCAGTCCTTAACCTTCTATATGTATTTAGCAAAAGATCAAACTATATCACACGTCTTGGATCTGACAAGAGGACTCCACTACTGACACGGCTGCAGCATTTGGCAGAGGTGAGTCTTTGCTGAAGATATCAGAGCATATGGTTAAACAGGCATTTCTTATTTTGCCAAAGTGGATTAGAAGCCTTTTGTTAACTTTCTGACTTTTACAAGTATTTGGGACAGTGTAACAAAGTTTTAATAGTTTAATTAATAGTTCTCAACTATTAATTAAATTTGAAATATTTCATCAACTCTGCTCAAGAAACAATTCTTGTTTCAAAACTGATAGTGCTGCTTCGGAGAAATTCAGAATAAGGATTCTATGTGAAAGAGAAGCATACAGGGAGAAAAAGGTTAGATTCGAATCTTTAATTCTGATAACCAGTTTTCTCATCTGGGAATTTAAAAAACCCGATGTTGTCCTCTTTCCCAGTTTTCTCTCCAGAAACCCCCATCCCCTCCTCCCCTCGACCTGCTTCTATGAGGGTGTTTCCCCCACCCACCTACCCACACCTATCTCCCTGCCTTGGCATTCTTCTACACTGCTACACTGTGGCATCAAACCTTCACAAGACCAAGGGTCTCTCCTCCCATTGATGCCTAACAAGGCCATCCTCTGTTAACATATACGGCAGGAGTCATGGGTTGCTCCATGTGTAGGTTTGGTTGGTGCTTTAGTCCCTGGAAGTTCTGGGGGGGTCTGCTTGGTTGATATTGTTGTTCTTCCTATGAGATTACAAACCCCTTCAGCTCCTTCAGTCCTTTCAGTTAGTGCTATTTTCTAATGGTAGTATTGTATTGGAGTCAAGATTTCCTACAGGAAAATTTAACCCTATCCAAAGATTGTGGCATTCCTAGAGGTTAACTTATTGATAACACACAGTCTGCTATGAAATTGTCTTAGATTTTTTTTTCAGGGTCTTTGTCTTAGTTACTATTTTCCTATTGTTGTGAGGACACCTGATAACCAAGGTAACTTTTAGAAGAAAACATTTGAGAGTTTTTTACAGTTCATAGCCATCATGGCAGAGGAACATGGTGATAGGTAGACACATCCGTTTGGTATTGGAGCAGTAGCTGAGAGCTTAACATCCTGATCTTCAAGCAAGAGGCAGAGTAGAGACTGGGCCTGGCATGAGTTTCTGAAACATCAGTAGCATCAGTAGCATACCCCTGACACAAGTATTCACAAGGCCACACCTCCTAGTCCTTCCAAAATAGCCTACTAACTGGGGACCAAGCATTCAAACATGTAATTATATGGGGGCCATTTTCATTCAATCAACCACAGTTGGGATAGTCTGAAGTTTACCCTCATGATCCCCTCTAGTGCTAAGATTATAGGCATGTATTACCACACCTGATTGGTTTAATGGTTACCTTAGGATTGGCTCAGTTTTCAGGCTATTTTAGGTTCATTACTCACAAGTTTAATAAATTTTATCACTAGGGATAAAATATGGTTTTGCTCATGCTAGACAATACTACCACTAAACTGTACCTCTAGCCATCAAGCCTGCTTTCTAAATATATTCTGAGTGCTTCTTCATTGTAAGAAATGTAAGACAGTTCAATATGGGATCCAGAGTTCAAAAGAAAAAGTAATCATTTAATAAAATTAACATAATGTTTGCAAACAACTTAAGTTAAATTACGTGGACCATATACAAAGGCAAGAAGGGTTGGTTGAGGGGAGGAACGGAAGGATAATTATGGATAATAGGAGCCAGGAGAAGCCTTTAATCTCAATACTCATGAGGGGAAGCAAAGACAAGTAGAGCTCTGTGAGTTTCATGCTAACCTATATAGTTCCAGGACAGCCAGATATATAATAAATTTCTAGTCATCACATTAATCAAACATTAGGGTTCAGCAGGTGCTTACCACCAAGCTTAACAGCAATGACCAGAGTTTGATCCAGACACTATATGGTAAGAGAATGACTCCTAAAAGTTTCCCTCCGACCTCTACATGCATACTATAGAATGCAGGTATGCATGCCACATACTTTTTTTTATTTTTTGGTTTTTCGAGACAGGGTTTCTCTGTGTAGCCCTGGCTGTCCTGGAACTCACTTTGTAGACCAGGCTGTCCTTGAACTCAGAAATCCACCTGCCTCTGCCTCCCGAGTGCTGGGATTAAAGGTGTGTGCCACCACACCTGGCATGTCACATACTTATTAAATAAGTCAGTAAAAATGTAGTAAGAACTTAAAAATTATACATAAGTACATAAACTCAGGAAGCTCAGAAAAGAAGTTTTAAATTTGTAAATAATCTACCTGTGGTCCTATGGAGGAAGAAATTTTAAAAATTGAGCAAAATGCCAAATAATTCTTTGTCTTTAAATTTGTAGTAGAGCGATCTGGAGAGGATTTCAGCAGTTTGGAGTGTACTCTTGTGGAGGGCTGGAGCTCAATTCCCAGTGTACACACAGTGCCTCATGGTTTATCAGGAGCATTTGACAAGTCTCTTTGGGCACCAGAACTCATGCACAAATTATTCAACACACACAATTAAGGACTTAACAGTGTAATGAAAGAAATTATTTACAGTAATTATTTTAAAAGAGTTTGTTGCAGACAGTGAGGTTTTCTTTTGGTTTCCTAGGGAGATGATGTAAAATTGTTAAAACTAGCCAATATGTGGAAACATACATCTTTAAAGTCCAGCACTTAGAAGGAATAACTATCCAGTGGGCTACTTGAGTTCAAGGACAGCCTGGTCTACATAGAGAATTCCAAGCCATCCAAACCTACATAGAAAGATCCTGTCTCAAAAAAATTGTTAAAATTCAGTATGATAGCTAAGCAATAGATCAACACATGGGAGTAGCACTTAACAGATACTTATGACACCGATCTGAGGGTAAAGTTAGAGAAAATAATCTCAACATTTACTAAATTTCATCCTTAAAAAACGTCGTCTTTTTTTCCTTCTCATGTCTGAATACTTTAGGATCTCATCTTGTAAAATGGTGCTTTAAGCATGCTCTAAGCATGATATATCCTAGTTATTTTTAAATATATACCAACTTAATTACCAGGGTCATATGATAATCCCCACTGGGTAGGTGAGTACAGCAAGGCTAATAAATTAATGTATATTATTTTGGGGGGGGGAAATATATATGGGCTTAGTTCCTGAAAAAGTTATGAGATGCAAAATCTAATGTTCTTAGGTGTTTGGAATTGCTGGAGAATTGTTATTTCATACCTGGGGTCTCTTTAAAGCCTGTAAGCTAGTTCCCGAGTCATTTCCACTTGGTACCATTAAAGAAGTTTATACCCAACCCTTCCTGGATGAAATACTGTCTTTGATAAATTCATTTATAACTGAAAAAACAGAGTACAAAAAACATAAGATTAAAAAAAATGGACTAGTGCTATTTTAATAGTCCTGTTTAGTGTCTCCTAAAAATTTTAAACATTTGTTTTGGTGACAAAACAGATTTTGCTTCCTAGTATTAAAATACAGAATAAGGAAATTGGTTGTGGTCAGTTTGATAAATTTTCTCAATGTATATATTAGCATTTATGGCATATATAATTTTATATCGTGCTTTATTGACTTAGTGCAGTAGCTGAGTGTTTTTCAGTGTTATCTATTAGTTGGGGAAATAGAAGGAAAAAAATAATTGTGTCAAGCTTCTGCCTTGTATGTTTATATTTGTGTTTTTTTTCTTACCTGTCTCTTTTGCTACCCATATGGTTTTCAACAAATTTCATATCTTCTATGGAATTTCTGAAAATAGCCAAAAGAATACTAGAAACATAGTGAGGAAGTACTTAAACTGTTTTGAAGTACTTAAAACTGTTTTATAAAGGTATAGTAATTAGAATAATGTACTCAATTGATGGTTCAGTAGGTTCCAAAATCATATACAGCAAACATGTAAGTAATTAAGTTATAGCAATGGTGAGGCATGCCTTTAATATTGGTGTGGTTTGTGCTGGAGTGGGTAGATCATTTCTTGAGTACCAGGACTATACAGAGAAATCCTGTTGAGAGAGTGGGGAGAACACATAATTTATGCTAAAGATGACTGAAACAGATGATGAATGGATTGTTATGATTATAATATATAATATATATTATATATATATGTATAACAGTGTTATTCAGGAAACAATTTGGTAAAAAACAAAGTTATATTAAAGAACTATATGCTTAAAAATACAAATTTTGGCTAAAGGTGTAGTTTCACTGCTTGTCTAACATGCATAAACTGAGTGTGGTAGTACATATGTGTATTCCTAGCACTCAGGAAGATAAGAAATTGAAGGTAAATCCTTGCCTATGTAGCAATTTCAAGACAAATCTAGGATACAAAAACATGAATCTATAAAATAATTGAAGGGTAATATAACTGAATAGCCAGGCATGGCATACCACTTGGGCAACAGAGAAGCAGGAGGATGTTTAGTTATTGGTAAGCCTGAGCTGTACAGCAAAACTGTATTTCACAGAGAGGTTTGGGAAGAGAAGAGAAAAACACATAGCGGTAAAAAAAGGTCTTATTTTTTTATCTTATCTTTTTTTTTTTTTTCGAGACAGGGTTTCTCTGTGTAGCCCTGACTGTCCTAGAACTCACTTTGTAGACCAGGCTGGCCTCGAACTCAGAAATCCGCCTGCCTCTGCCTCCCGAGTGCTGGGATTAAAGGTGTGCGCCACCACGCAAAGGTCTTATTTCTGTGAAGGAAGAAACCAATTCTTTTTCCAATTGAGAAAGCTTAACCTTTTAGGTGAAAAATTTGAATACAGTCAAATTATGGCATCTATGGTTGTCTCAGTTTCCTTTCTATTTGGGTAATTTGCATTTTTCCTATTGTCATAGTAAATACTTTTTGTTTATTAATATTTTCCTCTTATTTATGTTTCTTTCCTTTCTCTGTTTTTATTGCTGTTCCCTATACAAACTACATTTTTAAACATAATATGTTTACCATCATAAGTATATCATTTTTGGCATATGTAGTTTGCATTTCTGAAGACAAGTAGCACATCAAAAGTATGGACCACTAGGGAGATAGCTCACAGTAAAGTTCTTGCCATATAAGCACAAGGACCTAAATTGAATCTTTAGAACTCACATAAAAATACCAGAAATGTTGGCCCACTTTATAATCCTAGCACTGGCATATAGACACAGGTGGATCTTCTTAGGTAGAATTCTCTGTCCAAGTTTTATGAGTTCTATGCTAATGAAAGAGACCTTGTCTCAAAAACAAGTGATACTACCCAAGGAACACTTCTGACTTTTTTTTTTTTTTGACTTTTGACCTCCAAGGGCATGTATTAACCTAAGCTGTGTGTCTTGTCCCAGAAGGATAGAGACTGCTTACTGTATTCATCATTTGATATTTTCATCAAGTCCCTGCCACTGAGAAAGTTCCAGATTGGATAAAATTATCAGCAAACCCTTTGAGCTAGTCTTTCAGAGACCAAAACACTGTTAGTGCATGAAAATTCATTGTCCGCACTCCAGGAATATGGACTATTGTTTACTGCTGATGAATATAGGCTAGGGTTTGGTAAGCTTAATATCAAAAAACTCGTTTGCAAAATTCTTTTGAAGTTGATTGATTCTGAACTGTTTGTCAAATGCAGCACTCCTTTTGTAACAGGTGTTTGGAGTTCCTTGTGCTACCATTTTCATTATCACTGCTATAAAAATAGTTATTAGCCAGTTGATAGATGAGAGGTAAAGTGGGGTATAGTGAGGAAATACTGTATCAAAAAGCAAAATGGAAACTCAACCAGAACAAGCTCCAAATCCTATAACATGTCAAAGAACTTAGATACTTCAACCCTAACACCTTTGCTGACTGCAATATAATTCTTTTTTTTTCCCTTGTTCCGGTCAACCCGCTCGACCCCGCTCGCTCCCACCGCCCCCATACGGCCCCACTGGCTCCGGCTGGCCCCGCTCGCTTATTCTTCATAAGTACACTGTAGCTGACTTCAGACGCACCAGAGGAGGGCGTCAGATCTCATTATGTGTGGTTGTAAGCCACCATGTGGTTGCTGGGATTTGAACTTATCACCTTCGGAAGAGCAGTCTGGTGCTCTTACCTGCTGAGCCATCTCACCAGCCCTGAAATATAATTCTTAATTTTGGTTTGGTTCTACTTCCTGTATGTCACAAACCTGGCTTCAGGGGCTCTTATTTAGCTATTTAAAATTCTACAACACTTCATAATTTTAAAGCCAGAACCACATAGTTAATACTGCCAACTTTAGCTGCCTGCTTGAGATGGAGCCTACTCTTCCCTTTCAATTATATTTGCATAAAATGTGATCTGTTACTGCTTTTTAGGAACAGAAAATCCCTTAAGCATTTCCTTTCATAAATTGTAGGACTGTGTGTGTGGGCTTAGCCCAAGGGTATTATTACTTTCTGTATTCCATCTTGTGTCTGGCCTTATCTCTTTATCTCTTTCAGCACAAGCATGGCTCCAACATTTAATTTTCTGCTGTTCCTTTTTTCTTTAAATTGTATATTTTATATTTCTTTTTTGTCTTGCTAGGTCTTTTCCTTTGTAGGCCTGAATAAAGGTGATTATTACTAACTAATCTTACAACAGAATCAATAAGGATGTCTTGGATTCTCTATGCTTCAAATTAGTCCAAAAATTTTCAGTTTTAGCTTCAGGGAGATTTTTAGGACCAGGACAAAGACAGCCACATTGTTCATCAAAATATCAGGAGTTTAGTTGCTAATATTGTTTTCTGAAACCTCTTGAGCTATGTCTCCATAGTTCACTTTGTCCTTAGCACTGCTGTCTTCCAAGCTCCAGGTAGGAAGGCCTAATAAGCCTAGCTTAATGTGTTCAACCACTTTGTTAGTTCTAAAGTCTTCTACATTCCTTTCAAATTACAGTATGGTAAGTCCTGTTACAGCAGTAGCCTACTTTCTGGTACCACCTTTTGTCAGTAACTTTTTTTTTTTTTTTTTGGTTTTTTTCGAGACAGGGTTTCTCTGTATAGCCCTGGCTGTCCTGGAACTCACTTTGTAGACCAGGCTGGCCTCGGACTCAGAAATCCGCCTGCCTCTGCCTCCCGAGTGCTGGGATTAAAGGTGTGCGCCACCACGCCCGGCTGTCAGTAACTTTTAAATTGTGGTGATAAGAGAAAGTATGATGAAAGTACTTTTTAAACACACACACACATTTAATTTGGTGCTAAGAGTTAAGAGTTCATGGCCATCATGGTGAGGAGCATAGCAGCAGCAAGTGGGTATAATGTTGGAACAGTAGGTGAGAACTTAGACCTTGACCCACAGGAATGAGGCCGAGAGAGATCTAAACTGGGTTTTGAAATTGTTACCATCATTTGATCCCTCTCTTCTATATCCTGTGCTTCTGGGTTAATAAAGACTTCCAAAAAGCTTGCTTTTCTGGGATTAGGTAAATTTTGTTTTGTCTACCAATAGGGTTTTGTAATAGAGATCTTTGAATGGCAGCTTCAGTGATACACATTGTGTTATAGATTTGTCAAAAACATGCTGACGTGATTGTATGTCTTTTTTTAAAAATTTATTATATGTAAATACACTGTAGCTGTCTTCAGACACCCCAGAAGAGGGCGCCAGATCTCATTACAGATGGTTGTGAGCCACCATGTGGTTGCTGGGAATTGAACTCAGGACCTTCGGAAGAGCAGTCAGTGTTCTTAACCGCTGAGCCATCTCCTCAGCCCATGATTGTATTTCTAAAGAAGGAAATGATAACCTTTCCTAGTAGAAAAATAGCCCAATAGTGGTTGGTACACATACTTGATTAGTGAGAATTAGATGCAGGCATTTGTGTTTGAGCTGGGCCAGGCATGACTTACCTTAAGGCAAGAGTAAAAGTAGCTTATTAAAGTTCGCAATTGTAGCTGTGATGACTAGCAATTACTTAAACAAAAACAATGCTATTGTTGCCAGATGTGGTGGCATGGATCTTTTAATACCAACAACACCAGGAGGCAGAGGCAAGTGGATCTTTATACATTCAAGGCTAGCCTGGTCTATATTTTCTAGGCCACCCAGGGATGTACAATTAGACCTTGCCTCAAAAAGTATATATATATTGCTAATAAAATTTTGGCTATTTCAAAGGTCAAAGATGCAAAATTAATATGGTTTGGATTTGGGCTATGGAAGTTACCAGGAACTGTGCTACTCATTACCACAGGCACTTGTTTGAAAGCTTTTATATTTAGATTAGCAAAACATCTTAGTCATGTTCTATTGCTATGATGAGATACCATAACCACAGCAACTCTTATTAAGGAGAGTATTTAATTGGGGCTTGCTTTATAGGTTCAGGGGTTTCGTACGCGATCAGCATGCTAGGAAGCATGGTGGCATGCAAGTAGACATGGTGCTGGAAAAGGATCTATATCTGGACCAGAGGCAGAGGAAACACTGGGGCCCGACTTGGGCATTTGAAACCCTAAAGCCTACCCCTGGTTACACACTTCCTCCAAAAAGGTCATACTTCTAATGCTACTCCCTAAGCATTTGAAAATACGAGTCTATAAGGGCCATTCTTATTCAAACCAACATACAAATAATATAGACTCTTTTTTGGGGTCTTTTTTTTTTTTTTTTGGTTTTTCGAGACAGGGTTTCTCTGTCTAGCCCTGGCTGTCCTGGAACTCACTTTGTAGACCAGGCTGGCCTCGAACTCAGAAATCCGCCTGCCTCTGCCTCCCAAGTGCTGGGATTAAAGGCATGCGCCACCATGCCCGGCTGCGCCACCACGCCCGGCAGTATAGACTCTTATAGCATGTAATTTGGCTTATGTCAAGAAAACATATGGTTCCACCATGGTGAAAGAAGGGTTAAAAAAAACTAAAATGGTGAGAAAGGCCAGCTATAACTAAATTCCAGCAAGTATGAATGAATTGATACACATGGAATGTAGTAGCTGGCTAGCATTGCTGCTTTGTACTCTTACCTTGAGCAGCTCCACAGAACCATAAAATAGATTTCATTGTTTTTTTGTTTTCATTAAACACTTTATAAACATATGACCATAAGCATGGCATTAACACTGTCTTTTTTTTTTTTTCTTTACCAAGAGCTGGGGTGGAAAGGAGAATGGCTTTGGACTTGCAGAATGTTGCAGAGACTTGCATATGTTGGTGAGTTAACAATCTGGGATATGATATAGTCTTGTTCTAAGCCTCACTTAACAATGAATGTATGATATATAAATTGACACTTGACATCAGGACTGTTGTAGAACTTGAATAATTAATACATAATATCTTTAGGAAATCTGAGCTATTATTGTTCTTGTTCTGGATTAAAAAGTCTCAGTAGTGTGTGTTCATATACCAGTTCTGAAGTAAGTTGAATTTATTGAATCAAATCCCAGAAAGCTGAGGAGAGTAGAAAGTATGCATCTGTATTTGGGATATCGCAGGAGGAAGAGCACGACTTCAAGACCAGCTTTGACTACATTTACTTATGTGCTCACACAAGTATCAGAACTCTGAGCAGTGTTCAGGAATGGCTGATAGGAAATTTTTTATTTTAAAAATTATTTAGTATAGGGGTCTATAGAGATGGCAAATCAAGAGTAGTTGACCTACATTTTATTTCTAGCACCCCATGGCAACTAAAAACATTTGTAACTGCAATGCCAAACCCTATGATTAGCCTCTTCTAGCCTCTATAGGCACCAGGCACTTACTTGGCACAGTAGATATACATGCAGGTAAAACACTGATACAAATAACATTTTAAAAATAGTTTTTAAAAAACTTAGGTATATTCTTACCTTGTCACAAATTCTCTTCTTAAGGATTTAGGCTATCCTTCCTTCTGCTTTCTGTGCTTCAAGTAGAGCCTAGATTGTCATGTTCAGCACCAAGTAGCTATGATCAAATCTGACTAATTTATCTTCTGGAAGTGTTTATCCCTTAGTAGGGTGGCTTTTGTTGTTGTTGTTGTTGCAGAAATCTACATATTAAAGCAGGTTACTTTCCTATCTTAGCTGATAGATGATCTTCAGTAAGTAGCTGTGAATGGATGTTGGTAATAAGGGAAATATGTCTTAAATCTTATTCAGTTTGGATTTTAATTTTGAGAACATACTTTAATGAACAATTCTGAAGCTCATTCTGCATGTTAAGACTTTCTGGGTTTGTGCGATGTCTGTTACCTGTTTTAGTCCTTGGCTTTATTAAGGTTGAGATTTGACATGTTAAGAGTTTGAAATTCTTATACTTTAAATGGTACATACACATGTTGAACTAAATTTTAAAATGATAGCACCATGTCCATTACAACATTCCCAAGAAAGAAAACATAATGAGGCTATCATTGTTTACCTTGTATTACTTTTGTATAATTATATAAAAAGATGTGCTTTGAGGGTGTAGATTTTTTTGGTTTGGTGAGTATCAATGCAGAAAACCATGAAACATGTTCTAGAACGGTATAGAAAGGAGTGTTAGTACTAGAAAAAGTGTCCATAAGGAGGCTGGTAATATGTTTTCACAAGAATGCCCTTTTTCATTCTTTAACTGATGCCAAGATTTTGACCCTGATACTTGTTCACTATTGTTTATTAAAGTTTTATGCATTATTACTTGGCAGACTTGACCCTACCACAAGAATAACTATAGTCAAAATTTATGTATTAAAGAGTAACTGTTAATCTAGATGCTGAAAACAGATTTGCATCTCTAAACTCTAGTCTTCTGATTCTGCATCCAACAAATATCATCTAAACCATGGTCAAAGCAAGGGGTTAAAGACACTATTGATACAGAGTCTACTACTGTCTCAGTGTGTTTGAGGAAAGCGTTGGAGATGTCTAAAATCAGTTTAAGCTTGATATGTTATTCTCTTTTATACACAGAAATATCCACCCAGTGCAACTACACTACACTTTGAATTTTATGCAGATCCTGGAGCTGAGGTCAAAATTGAGAAGAGGGTGAGTCCGGTTATTTTGTTGTTGCTAATAGACTCTCTTAGTTTAAATGAGGGTATGTTTTGTTCTCTATCACTGTCCTATGAAGCTAGATATACCTAGAAGCTTTTTAGGAAAAAATATTAATCATACACCTACTTCTCACATCATTAATTTTAAAAAAGATTTATTTACATTCTACCCTCCCTTTCAAGTTCCCCTTCCCAGAGTTTCTCATCCCATTCCTCCTCCCCCTTGCCTCCAAGAGGGTGCTCTCCACTCCCACCCATCATTAGGTTTTATGCTGGAACCTGCCAAAAGTTACAACTCCTTTTATTGGGCGTTGCCATATTTGTGTGTTTGCTCAGAGTCTCTGGAATACTATCCTAATAGTCTTAGATAGTTGGATTTCAGTTTCTGTATTTATCTCAGTCTATTAAAAAAAAAAAAGCTCTGTGTTTTTTGTGTTAAATGTTACTTAAATGATGTTCCAAATTTCTGGATGATCTGCTATGATTTGGTTTGGTATGGAAATTCCCCAATGATTTTTCTTCCACTTTCATTGTTAAATTTTTTTTCCTAGAATAAAGTTGTCTTCAAAACACGAGAAAGTATTCTCATGTATTCAGTCTTTGGTATGAATACTAAAATTGTGAAAATAGTTAGGCGAGGGTTAAAAAGGAACACAAAATATGAAACATGCGTGGCTAACAGATTTATAGTTTAATACTACCAGTTTGAAAGAAGCAGTCTTGTGACTGTTATATGTTGGAAATGGATGCTTTGACTGACTATGAAATTACCTTGATTTTTTTTTTAGGATGGCATTTTTTTCTCAGTGTTTCTTACAGGGTATTTAGTCAACCCCTAACATGTATTTCAACTTTTTAATTTCAGACAACTAGTAATACACTACATTATATTCACATAGAACAACTTGACAAGGTAAGAGAATTCTTTGACAACTGGTTAGTTCATTTTTTGTTTGTAGCCTTGTTCTTAACTAATTTTTTTCTAATACAGATTTCAGAAAGTCCTTCTGAAATAATGGAATCTCTTACCAAAATGTACAGCATTCCTAAGGATAAGCAGGTAAAATACATCTGAAAAATAACTTGCATATGGTGGTTTTCCAAATATACAAATAAATTGGGAAAACAGAAGCCATAGCAAAATTGGTATACATTTGGAGTCCGACCATAGCAGATTAGCTACTAAGATATGTTTCCTCTTCTTGAGGACAATAACTTCTAGCACCTTATGATAAGATTGGAAACAAAAACTGGTAAGCTGATTCAAAATGATTATCTAGTAGTGGTGATAACTTTCTCAACATTTTGGATACATTTAGGAGAATTCAATTGTATTGGCTTGTTCTGTTCTTTTTGGCGGTGGTCAGATATTTAGTTTATTGAAAATTAGAATTACTTATTGTCTATCAATGTGTATTGACAATTTTTGAAATAGTAGTATATTGAGATCCCTGTTTTGCCACTCTAGTTCTGTCAACTAATCTCAGAGTACATAATACTAGTTCAGTTTGATACTCAAGCAACAAAACTATTTTACCAAGCAGCATAAAAGGTACACAACAGCTCAAGAAAAGCCTACCCTTTGCAATGATTTACTAATATAAGTCTTACATCTTTATAGATGCTGTTATTTACACATATACGACTGGCCCATGGCTTTTCTAATCACAGGAAGCGATTACAAGCTGTTCAGGCCAGACTGCATGCAATATCTATATTAGGTAAGAAAACACTAATTACCTGGTCCTAAGCAGTTTGAACTTGATTTCTGATGAGTGTCATCTATCTTTAATGCTATGAGGCTTTATTATGGCATCCTAAATTATAAAAATGTTTTTGCTTATCCCAGTTACTACTGTAGTCATTCATCATTCTTGAGCTCTTTTATGTACTAGAAAAAAAGAAAACTTTTATTGCCATGTTACATGGGCTTGGTTGTCATCATCTTACTTGTCCCTATTATTCTTGATAATTCCTTCTCCAGTTCTCTCATCTTTTCAGAGGTATAAATTTGAAGTTTGAAAATAATTTCATAGTTAATACTCTATACTTTCACTGTGCTATAGGAGAATAGAAAATACTGATGGTTTTGTTTTTAATTATGTAGAATTCTATAAGGCCATTTTCATGTAAGCATATAATGCACTTTGAGTGTGTAATACCCACCCTTCCTTTTTGGCCAATTTTACCTCTTTTTGTTCCCCAGATAGTTTTATTTCTATTATTATGTCATCAGCACATAACTGATTTTTATGTATGTAAAGTCTATGACATACAAATGAAAGATAATATGTTACTTGTCCATTTTGCATGAAGTTGCATCTGTTTTTCTACAAATGACAACTTCATCTTTATGTGGAAATCACATTTTTGAGGCTCCCACCATGGTTCTGAGAATTGTATACCTACACATTCTATTCCCTCAGGCAACTTCAAGTACGTTATATTTGGACAGTATTTATAAGCTATTTTAAGAAATGAAAGAAAATCCTGAAAAATTGTCCTGTTACATGCTAGGTACATTACAAGGCACAAAAGGACAAAGTATCGCTATCACTATCTACTTTCATTTTGTTTCTGCCTAACTATTCTTAGAGCTGACTACATTGCTATGTTTGTGTACATATCTAGTACAATTTCTGGCATTCTAATGATTATCCAAAATGTGTTTATTAAAGTTAATGTACTCACATCTTGGCCATATTTGACTTCAGAGTGTATGCCACTATTACCTCAGTGTGTAATTCAGCAAAAAATATATGCATTTTCTTGAGACATGCTGTCACTATATGTATCTCTGTTTATCTTAGAACTCATGGTATAGGCCAGGCTATCCTTGAGCTCACAGAGATCTACCTGCCTCTGCCTCCCAAATCCTGGGATTAAAGATGTAGGCTACTATGCCCTTCTCGATTTTACACATTCTTATCTTTTAGTATTGCCACATAAATTTGACAGTATACAATAGTCTATAAAATTTCTTTGTTTTAATAAGGATTTGTGGTATAACCAAAGAAAGAAGCCAAGTCTATACCTTTATCCAAAGCATAGTTACAGTTCAATCAAGTAGTGATGTTAGGAAAATGAACTCTTTGCTCCCTTTTCCTACAAAACTTCCCCCAAATTCCTTCTGATAATTTTAGTAGAAAAATATGTGGTTGTCCAGATCTTACCACAATCACATAATGTAGTGATTTTACCCTTTTGTGCTGATTGGAAGGTGTGTTATCCAGTGGTGGCTTAATAACTGCATTTCTGCCAAAGTTTTTGCTTTTCTTTTGCAGTCTATTCTAATGCCTTGCAAGAGTCAGCAAACAGTATCTTGTATAATGGGTTGATAGAGGAGTTGGTAGATGTCCTTCAAATAACAGATAAGCAGCTCATGGTGAGTATCTATTAATATGTACATAACAAGTTTTCTATTGCATATGCCTTCTGTTTTTCTTAAGAAGTCCAAAAGTATCCCAGAAGTTGAGCCTGAACCTTTTACTTTTTTCTCTTTGGATATTAAACTGTGAAATTACTAAATACCAAATACAGTGTTTTTCTCTACTGACCCCAGTCTCCTCAAACAATTTTAATAAAATTACTGGAAATTTGATTCTGAGATAGTAGCACCTTGGTTCAGTTGTTCATTTGTTTGACACTGTTTACTTTACTTTGTCCTCATAGGAAATTAAGGCTGCTTCTTTACGAACGTTAACATCAATTGTTCATTTGGAGAGAACTCCCAAGCTCAGCAGTATTATTGACTGTACTGGAACTGCCTCCTACCATGGATTTTTGCCTGTACTTGTGCGGAACTGCATTCAGGCCATGATTGGTAGGTTTGCATGGCAATTATTTACCTAGGAACAAGAGGATCTAAACCTTTTCATAGTTTAACATTGTGCTAGGTAAATAACTGAAAATCCTCAGCTTATTATCCCAACTTGCTTTGTAGATCCTTCCATGGACCCATACCCCCATCAGTTTGCCACAGCTCTTTTCTCCTTTTTGTACCATCTGGCCAGCTACGATGCCGGTGGTGAAGCCTTGGTCTCCTGTGGAATGATGGAAGCCTTACTAAAGGTACTCTGCTTTTTTGCGTTCTAATATAATTGTGTGAAAATCAATTAAGAGAGGACAGATTTTGAATGTTTTACAGTGAGTAAATAGCACAGAAAGTTTATCCTAAACGAGTTCTAGTTGCCACATGTATCTATTATCAATATTAGAACTTTTTGTAATCCAGTGTAATTTGGTAGCCTGGAGGCCCAGGTTCTAGACAGTACTACATGCATAATAGTGTGACATTATGCTTGGCCCTAAGAAAAATGTATGTAAGAGTACTTGTAAAGTTTTACTTTAATAATAACAGGATTTGGATTACTTGGTTGGTTGATAGGTAGGTATTTGGAGACAATGAGTCTTGGCCTTTCTGGCTTGCAATAAAAAAAGCTGTTTATGTTTAATCATGTTTGTGAATTGTTATGCATGTGGTCTCAGGAGGTAGAATATAGTCCTTGAATTCTTACCTTTATTATTTGAAAAAACATTCAGCATATGTCTTTATCTTCTCCAGTTTCATACTATGCTGACTCAAGGGGGCTCTAATACTATATTTTTGCAAAGCGCAGTATACTTTTTATAGCTCTGGTTTTAAATTATTATGTTTACCCCTCCTTTCCATGCAGGTCATAAAGTTTCTTGGTGATGAACAAGACCAGATAACATTTGTTACCAGAGCTGTCAGAGTGGTTGACCTTATCACCAACCTGGACATGGCAGCTTTTCAGTCTCATAGTGGTCTTTCTATCTTCATCTATAGACTTGAGGTATTATTTTCTTAAGACAATTTGCATAGAATTCATTGGATCCCAGTGAGTGCTGAGTCTAGGAAAATTTCCACCTATCATAAGTAACCATCTTATCTCTCTTACATTTCTAGAAACTGAATTTATAATCTGCTTGATATTCTTTAATTTCAATTTTTTAATCCCTAAAATGTGTAGGGTTTTCTTAATATTTTTCCCTTGATTGTAGCACGAAGTAGATTTGTGTCGTAAAGAATGCCCTTTCGTGATCAAGCCAAAGATCCAGAGACCCAGTACCACTCAAGAAGGAGAAGAAATGGAAACTGATATGGATGGTAATTAACAAGTTATTAAGCCAATAATATTTCCATGTATGTGATTTTTCTATTATCCTACCCAAATTCTAATTCTTACTCATAAATTAAAAGCACACAGGTTTCTAGGTATATCTTTCAACACTTTATATATAAGTTATATAAATTGTTAGGGATAGACCTGGGAGGTAAAGCTACAGTAGACCACTAAAGCCACTCTACAAATGTTTTGGTTCGTTACCTTATTTACACTACTAAAACCTAATAAGCACTGTGTAGTCAAAATACTGTCTTTTTTTTAACCTGATAAATTACCTGGAGACTATAAACTCATACATGGGACCTTGGAAAACTATCTCAAGATCAGAGATTTCAAGTGGTTATTGTTTAGGGAACTTTTAAGTGATAAAATTAAAATTGCAAAACCAGATCATTTTAGTTTTCAGGTGTTTTGTATGGATTTTTTGTTTTAACACTTTCATCCCTCTCCTAATATATACTTCATAATAGAATAGAAAAATACTGCCCCCCAGGCAGATTTATTATAATTTGCAGTAGTCTTGTCTTAATGACTCAGATTGTGTATCTATTATTATGTTTATGATAAAGGTACTACAAATGTAATGCCCTGTTTTGTTAATAGTAAACAGTATGCTGTTCCTTTCTCTGACTTTGTTTTTGGGCACATTTATCTGTGCATGTTGCAGTGCCCAGAAATCCTTTTGTTCAGTTTCTGTTTCTGTTTTATTGGGAACAAGCTGACATTTAAGTTCACAGGTGAGATTCCAAGTGTTGAGTAAAATGTGTTTATTAACTGCTGATAAGTAATTGTTGACTATCCATTGTAAATCAGCAATTGTCAGAATTTAATAAGCAGAACAATAAGGGCTTGGTAGATTCTGACACCATCTGAAATGCTTGATTCAGTAAATTTGCAACTGAAGACCAGGAAACATGTATTTAAAACCAATCCAAACAATTGCATTGAATTCTCAAAGAAATTACATATTCAATACAAAGAAAGTTGCACAGCTGTTTGTCCTTACTACTTGTGTAAGTAGGTGCATGCATAAAAATAACTTTAAAATGTTACATTTATGAAATTAATAAGATCCCCTTTAAAATTTACATAACTGAAACATTGTAGATAGTAAATATTTGCTTTTAAAATTTAAAAGTAATGTTAATACTCAGTCTTAACCCTCTGACATTAGCTGCTAATTTGATGTGACTCATTACAGCCTTATTTCCTTTTCATGTTCACATCTACAAGGATAGTTTTTAGAACAGAGGGAGGAGAGCATAAACACATTCTGCTTGTATTGTTTATTCTATGTATCATAGGCATCCTTCCCTATGAGCATCAGTGCTTTTTATATTTGTTAATTAACCTCTGTTAGTAGTCTTGACTTACTACCTCCCTCTTAGCAATAACATACAAAGTTGCATGTTTTACATCTCACTCAGTGGACAAACTTTTCTCAGAAATCTTTCTTTTCTTAGTACCTTTTATTCTAATTAGTTTCTTTATCATAACTTGTACTTTAGTTGCAGATGTAACTATGGAAAGCAGTCCAGGCTCGTCCATATCTATGGAGCACCGGCTGGATGTTGAATTAAGGGCATCAAGTTCCAACAGCAGCAATAGCATCTCTGGCCCTGGTCCGGGTCCTGGCCCTGGTCCTGGCCCTGGCCCTGGCCCTGGCCCTGGCCCTGGCCCTGGTCCTGGCCCTGGGCCTGGCCCTGGCCCTGGCCCTGGGCCTGGCCCTGGACCCCGTCCTGGTGCGTAGACACATAGATACACAGTCTTTTACAGTGACTGAATTATTAAACTAGTGAAGAAGAGAACATTACACGGCACTTAATGGTACATTTGAGGTTATCTTATAAGAACATGTCTTGCAACATTTTATGGTCTTCTGTTAGTTCACACATTATCAAAACAGACATTTCGGAGGGCAGATAATATCCAAAAGAGTAACTCAGTGAAGTTTGAAGTTGAATCTTTTTACTCTACAGTATTTCTGTTTTTATCTTTTTCTTTTCGTTCCTCTGTCTGTCTGTCTGTCTGTCTGATTTTAATACCGGTCATGTGCTATCTTTGGTGACTTAATTTCAGCTTTCAGAATACTCTCTCTCATGTCCAGAGATCTCACTTTAAATGTCTGCTAGTTTTGCTTTAGTGGATATAGATGGGTCTCTTAGTACATGTTTTGTGTGCCTCTTCACTGTGATTTAATGATAAGCACAATATGATACTTTTTTCTTTCTCCCATGTTAGGAGTTCAGTGTATTCCACAACGAGCAGCACTTCTTAAGTCCATGTTGAATTTCCTTAAGAAGGCCATTCAAGACCCTGCTTTCTCAGATGGCATACGACATGGTATTTTGATTCTGTATACTGTTTTCTAAGACCACCTGGTTATTCAGATTGTTCTTTTTCATGTTTTCTTGATGTTTTTCTAAAGCATACTTAGTAAACAGATAGCTTTTTGATACTTAATATGTTTCGTAGACATGAGGGTTACTACACAACCCTACTTCCCAGCTCTGGACTCTGATCTCTTCTATCCTACTGCCACCGCTCACAGTCTCATGTCTGTTCTTATTTTGACCCTCTATTAAAGCTAACTGCATGAATAAACTAAGGGATTGTATGAAACAGAGGCCATAGATTTGATGATTTATTTGCCACAGTGTAACATATTGCTATCCATCACCCTTGATCTTCATGCCTCACCCAGACTGATCATATGTAGTCTTTGTTCATATTTCTTTCAGTGATGGATGGTTCTTTACCTACCTCTCTGAAACACATCATCAGCAATGCAGAATACTATGGCCCATCACTCTTCCTCCTAGGTGAGTAGAATTGAAAGTTCGGTCTAGGTTGAATGTTCTGTCATACATATATAAAGTACATGGAGGCAAAAGGCAGGCAGTTCTCTTGAGTTCAATGCCAGATTGCTGTGTGTGTGTATGCACGTAAGCTTTTAGAACATTTTTTAAATTTCTTTTTTATTAGATATTTTCTTTATTTACAATTCAAATGCTATCCAAAGAGTCCCTTATACCCTAATGAAACAGTTTATGAATCTGTATATTTATATCTTGTGATCCTGCAGAATTTACTTGTTTGGTTTTCCCTGTTAATGAACCAAAATATGTTTGCATTTATTCCAAGGATGGCCATATGACCCAGTGTTTCCTTTTTTAGTGAAACTTCATGAAGCACGTACACTTTGTAGTTGGATCTATGATAATTCCAGTTACTAAATATTAATATGAGTACAGGTCAGGTCCTGTAAAGGAGTTGGAGATGTGGCAAAGAAAAATCAACCTAAGGTAGATTGAAAGAGTTCCTACTGGGAAAAGTTGTATCAGAGCAGACAGACAGTTAAAAATAGGCTTAACAAAGGATGTTGCACATGCTTTTATTTAAGTATCTGGGAATAATATTCATAAATGGAAAGTAAAGGAGGAAGTATGTGGCAAGGTCACAGTGATCTGTAGTAACTTCACACTGAAACTCACCAAATAAGGAATTTGACATTTCTTATCCTGTGCCCAACTCCTGACTTTTATGACAGGGTTTTGGCTTTCCTGGAAACTCACCCTGTTGACAAGAGTGGCCCTGTTGTCAAGAACACCCTGTTGACAAAGGGACTTTTTGGATATCATTTGAAAACTGATAAAGATCTGCTTGCCTCTGCCTCCTGAGTGTTGGAATTAAAGGCATGTGCCTGCTACCAGCAACTGGCTTTGGTCTTCACTGTTGTTTACTGTTATTTATCCTCTTTATTGTGTCTTCATTATTGTCCCTGGCTTCCTTAAACTTTCATCTCCTGTCTTATAATCCCTTTACATTATTGTCTAATGCCAGTGTCATCATGATTAATTGCTTACTTAACTGGAAGAGATTGATAATAAATTTGAATATTGAATTCCAAAAAAGCCAAGCTAAGTTCTATAAGTGGTTGCCTATGACTGAAGTTTAGCATTCTGCTGTATTATGTAGATTCTGTCTGACAAGTAAAAGAAAGTAGATGTGAGTAGTGGTTAGGGAATAATGATGTATGGAATGCCAGTCAAACAACAGGAAATCAGATCTGATTGGACTCTGGGTTGGTAATATTGTGCTATTCCCCAAACCTTGATGTGAGTTTCTACTTTTGAAATGCAGTGAAAGCTATGGGGAGGGGTCAATATTCTTATGTTCACAAAAAGCTGAGAACACATTTTATTTATTTATTCATCTATTTATTCATCTATTTATTTATTTATTTTTGATGTGAGATCTCATATTTCAGGCTGACTTTAAACTGGCTATGTAACACAGGATGATCTTAGGTTTCTACTCCTCCTGAATCTACCTCCTGAGTGCATTTGGATTATAGGCATGTATTAATTGCCACACCCAGTTAATAAGTTGTGCTCAGGTTGGGTCTTGGCTTAAGATGCATGCTATAGGTACTCTACCAACCCAACTATATTCCCAACACCTAGAATAATTTTATTTTATTTTTTATTTTTCTGGTTTTTCGAGACAGGGTTTGTCTGTATAGCCCTTGCTGTCCTGGAACTCACTTTGTAGACCAGGCTGGCCTTGAACTCAGAAATCCACCTGCCTCTGCCTCCCAAGTGCTGGCATTAAAGGCGTGCGCCACCACCGCCTGGCTAGAATAATTTCTTAAGGAAATACGACCAAACAAGTAAAGGTCACAGACTACATAAGACAAAAGGAATCTACCAAGATTAGCAATTGAGTAGTAGAATCCTATTTCCAGGTCATGATTCAAATGAGTAAGGTTACCCAAAGTCAAAATACTTTGCAGTAATTGTTGGAGAAAGGGCTTTATTACCATCTTACATCTTGTCAGCGATCTCTCCTTCAGTAGTTCTGGAGTAAGGTGAATCAAGAACTAGCATCAAACATCTTGTTTCTAGAAACTAACTTAAGATATTTTTATTTTCAGAAGAACTATTCTTAGGTGTGACCAAACAGATAGATCCCTGTTTTCCATGAAGTAAAACTTCCAGTTAGCAGATTTTCAAACACGTCATATTATGAAAATATTTGTCGTTAGGCTTCCCTTGAGGCATACAGAGTCATCTAGGCAGGTGGAGACCCTAATTATCAGTGGATCCCATTGTTTTCACTAATCCAGTTTTTAGTACACCATGGATTGCTCCATATCAAAATGGTGATGGCCTGTTTAGGTCTTTAGATCCATTGTTACCAAAATTTTCCATTTGTGGTGAGAAAAGGGAGTAAAATAGCTGAAGTCAAATTTTATTAGCGTGTTATGCCACTTAAATGTTATGAGTTTGTGATAACTAAGGCAGTGAACAAAATTGGAACTCTTTTTAAGAAGACTTTGTCCATTTTGCTATTTAGGTCGATGTTGTTTAGCAGACCATTAGGTCTATATTAGTCCTCATGCCTGGATTTGACTACCAAGACACAAGGGCATGCCTAAACTCACTCTGATCTGTCCATGTCTTTGTGAACTTAATGTTTTCTGAATATTATAAATCGGTTAGTATGGTAGAAGCATAGTTTTTTTTAAAAAAGGCTTGTTAGTGTTAGTTGATATCCCTGGGAGGCCTGCTCTTTTCTGAAGGGAAATGGAGGACAAGTGGATCTGGGGTAAAAGGGTGGTGGAGATGGGGTTGGGAGGAGTGAAGGGAGGCAATCTGATTGCTGATATGTGATGTATGAGAAAAACATAAAAAGGAATGATCACATATATAATAAAACTCTTAATGTTTATTTGACTACTCTTGGTATTCTGCTGGAAAATTGTTTTCATAATAAGCACACAAATTTAATTTATTAAAAATTTAGTGTATGTGTTTTAAGATTTTATTTGTGATGGGCAGTATTGGTGCATGCCTTTAATCCCAGCACTTAGACAGAGGAAAGTGGATTTCTGAGTTCAAGTCCTGCCTGGTCTACAGAGTGAGTTCCATGACAGCCAGGACTACACTGAGAAATTCTGTCTTGAAAAACCAAAGAAAGATTTTTATTTGCTTTTAATACCTATGGAGAGTCTCAGTTTCCCTTTTTTTTCTTATATTTCTTCTTAGCTACTGAAGTGGTGACTGTGTTTGTATTTCAAGAGCCATCACTGCTGTCCTCACTCCAGGACAATGGACTGACAGATGTCATGCTGCATGCACTGCTCATCAAAGATGTGAGTTCATTCTACCACTTTATAAAAAAAAGACTACTTCGTGTATTTCCTGTTTCCTCAGATACATGTGCCACGTGCTTTAGAAGCAAGTTTGAAATAAGTTATTGTTTGAAAAAATTTACCTCTTGTATGTATTGTTGAATCTATTTGGTACCTGTTTAACAAATTCCTCAGTGTGGTAACCCTGACTATATTTTCTTTGCATTATGTATATGACCTTTTTTGAGTTGCATTCAAATCCTTTTCATGTTTACTAGGTTCCTGCTACAAGGGAAGTCCTCGGTTCCCTCCCAAATGTATTCAGTGCACTTTGCTTGAATGCCCGAGGTCTTCAGTCTTTTGTACAATGTCAGCCATTTGAACGTCTCTTCAAAGTTCTTCTGTCTCCTGATTACCTCCCAGCCATGCGGAGGAGGAGGAGTTCTGATCCCCTTGGTGAGTTGCTACTATTCATTTTAAAATAGAAAGATGGTTTGGGCAAGGAAAGTTTTCCTTGACTACACATCATTTCTCTGGCTAGGTATGCTCA
>LR753412.1:575814-651255 GCA_902729485.2 Mus minutoides
GCTGCCCTCGAACTCAGAAATCCACCTGCCTCTGCCTCCCGAGTGCTGGGATTAAAGGCGTGTGCCACCACGCCCGGCTTGTATTGTTTTCTTATGAGATTCACAAATACACAGGGGCTTCAGTTTGTATGAGCCTCCTTGCTAGCCCGTTTTCCTTGAATTTTCCCCTTCCTCATTTTCCTTCATCGGGAGTGGATTATTCAAATCTGCATATAAGATATAGGGTTAGGACAGGGATGTGACCTTGTGATTTTTAACTTTTTACACAACTTATTTTTTTTCTTTTTTAAAAAATGGATGTAATGGTTTTCCTTCAGCGGTGTTGTTTATATTACACTTAGAAAACCCTCACAAAATGTTTGTCATTCTTTCATTATAAATAAGTAATGTTTTCCTCTTTGACTTTTAGTTACTTGAAGAAATCTGTAATCTTGGAAGAGATCCTAAATACATTTGTCAGAAGCCATCAATTCAAAAAGCGGATGGTACTGCTAGTGCTCCTCCTCCAAGGTCTAATCATGCTGCAGAAGAGGCTTCCAGTGAAGATGAGGAGGAAGAGGAAGTACAGGCCATGCAGAGCTTTAATTCTGCCCAGCAGAATGAAACTGAGCCTAATCAGCAGTAAGTGTTCATAGGTCAGATTCTCTTTCATTATGATACTACTTAGTATCACAACAGTTTTATTTATAACCATGGTGGTGACACTTCTAATTCTACTATTTGGGAGGCAGAAGCTGGCCCATCTCTATGAGTTTGGAGGCCAGCCAGGGCTTTAGAGATAAACACTAGCTGGAGAGATTTGGGTTGTGTGATCAAATTTTTTTTATGATTAGCCTGATGGAACTCTAAGCCATCCTCAAGCAAAGCAACTCCATTTATGTTGCTTCAGTCTATAAAAAAGTAAAAAATACATCAGATCATTTTAAAGTTCTTTAAAAATGTGTTTTCTTCCTTTGTTCCTTCCTCTGTAGTGTCATAGAGCTGTGTTGTGGCAGCATTAATTACCTTTGAAAATTGCTATTCTTAAAATTTTAGTTCATGATGATAAATCAATTCAATATTCCAAGTAATACATGAAACTGTTTTATTTCAAATGTGGAAGCAATGTCTCTAGACAGGCATCAATGTTTCAGCTGTGAGTAAGAATAGTTTTGATCTGGTACTAAACTGGCATATTGGAGGTAGGAAAATAGTCTGGTAGAAAATAGTCCTGGTAGCCCAGGAAACAGCATAAGTAAAAAGAGTTACTGGAACTCTTAACAGTACACTTGATAGTGTCAGTAATTTTGGAGGAGAATCATTACTTAATCTCCATTTGCCCGAGACAGCAAACATAAATCTCTGTTGTCGTCTTCAATCTACATTAAAACCATGTTTCTAAAGAGGGAGACATTCTGACATTCTGAAATTTTGGCTTTTCTCAATATAGTATAAATAAGTTACAGTATTTACTCCCAACCTACTCTAATTGCCATTAACCCTGCAGAATTGAGTTGCTTTTCCTGTCTACAAATGAAAAAAGATTTGTTGAATATAGAATGTTCTTGGTGATTATAAGTCAAATTGTGTATATCTGCATATATCAGATTTTAGATCTAATATATTCCAAATTCAAGCTGCTGTTAAATTAACATTTTCTGAATATTACTCATTTCTTCACACTATTTTCCTTACTTGAGATATTGTATATCATTATCCACATTTGTTCCTTATTCCAGAACATCTTCTAATTGGGAAAGCAAGCTTATATTTTCCCACATGCTGATTCTTTTATGTATTAATCCGTTTAAATTCTTATTTAATTATTCAATGACTCCCTATCTCTGTTTAATCTCAAGTGCCTGTCAACTTTCTTTTATCTGCCCTCTGGAAAATGTAAATCCAGTTTACATTTTCTCCCCCTTCCCTTCTCCCTCTCTTGCCCTGGCCCTGCTTGCTCCAGGTCGTCATAGGTTTTTTTGTGTCTCATTGTGAGATGATTGTGAGCCACCATGTGGTTGCTGGGAATTGAACTCATGACCTCTGGAAGAGAGTCAGTGCTCTTAAAGCTGAACCATCTCACCAGCCCTCAAGTTTACATTCTCAATTGGACCTACAAACTCATAGTTCTTTACCTCTATCCTTCTTCCAATGCCATAGGTATATATCCAAATGTAATTTTTATATGTATGTTCAAATATTTCTACATTGTACTTTTTATTTTCTGCTTTTTTCCATCCAAAAATGGAGCTACTGATCTTCTATTGTACATGAAATAATTTTGTATATTCAAAAATACCCTATAAATAGAATGATAATACAAATGTGCATCTAATGCATAGTTTTTTTCATTTGGTTTTACTTACTGTGTTTTGGAGATTCATCCTTATTATTAACATGTCTCTGTAGTCTTGAGTGTGTATATAATTGTTTACATTTATTTAGTTTTCCTCTTGATGAACCTGGTTTTTATTTTGCTGAGGCTAAGATAGTTCCTTTTTAATTCTTACTTTTTAAAGTAATGATGGCTTATGAATTATAGTGAAATAATGGTTTTGGGTGGATTTATACAATAAGAACACTTAAGCAGTTTAAGTCTAAATTCTTAAGTTTCTAATGTACTATTCACAAACCAAGGTCTTGCTTTGCAGGTAAGAATAGCTGGGAATTAATTGTACAGTGTCCTCAAACTCAGTCTTCCCTCTTCAGCCTTCTAAGTGCTGAGGTTTATGACTCTGTTTCTGGCCACTCTATGTAATCTGAAACTAGCCTTTCAAGTCCTACAAAGGAGCTTTTTGATTTTTGCTGCTTTTCAGGGCATAGTGTGGCATTCTCCTACGTGACTTAGGTGGATAATAATAAATCATAGTTTAAGTTTTCCCTGGTCCTAAACTGTGGGGAGAAGAGGGGCTGGACTTGGTTTTTCAACCAAGGCCTGTGTTCCCTAACAGTCGCAGCAAGTACCTGTCAGTCAGTTCTTCATTCCAAATGATGGGCTGGGATGTAGGGATGATGTGGCCTGATATCTCCAGGCTGTTGCAAATCTTCAAGCAGCACTCACATTTTTGAAGTGCAGGCCCATGATCCTGATATTAAGGAACTTTAAAATAATATGCATAAGTCTGTGCAACTCTGTAGCATTTGTTTGTGAGTACAGAGATTGGGCAGAGAATTTGACAATTATAACTCATTTACCAAAACAGACTTTTGTTGTTCCAGGGATGTTACTGCTTCAAATAAGGTTAAACTTAGGCTTGTAGGTAGAGTTCTTTTGGAGATAACTGACCATTTTTAGTTATTTTTAAATGATATAGTAGGAAAGAACAAAAATAGATATATACGAAAGAGTCTGTTCCTGGAGTTGTATTAAGAACAATACTGTTGGTTTGTCTTTTTTTTTTTCCTACAGCTTCCTTTTTAGCAATGAAAGGCACATCTGGGATTCATTTCGTTGTATTAACCTATGCTCTGTATTAGATCATATTTGACATTACTAAGAGGCAAGAATTCCATTGGAGTGGTATCTGTACTTCTGGTTTTAGAGGTGGATCTTTAGGTTCTTTCTAGGGAGGTGAGGCTGAGTTGAAAAGGATAATTAGTTGATTAAGTAATTGAATGCATTATCAAGGAAATGTTCTTTTCAATACTGGCTTAAAGATTTCCTTTCTTTGAAGGGTCTTAGTCCTTTGAAAGACTTAACTTGAGTGGTATGAATACTTAAGCTAATACTGAAAAATTGTGGGGAAAGGACTATACTAGTTTACTATTATTTCTTGTACCTTTTGTGGTCAACACAGGGTAGTTCAGAGACCCAGAAAGACTAAGATAAACTTTCCAATGTAAGGATTAAAACAGCCTCTCAGATTTCATTGGCATCTCATTGTCTAATTTTCCTTGGTAATGTGGCCATTTGAAGTTCCTCACAAGGTCAGCACTGCCACCCTGCTTTGTTCTCTGCCCAGAAGGCTCTAATGAAGTCCTCTTCATGATTTGAACAGCACTTTCCATAGATACAAAGGGCCATTTCCATTATTACCAGCCTTTAGTCTCTACTGTGATTTTTAATAATTTACAAAGCAGGTAAAATGAAGTGGAATACAATAAAATTCTTTTATTATTAAAGATCAAACAAAACAAACCAAGATTTCTACTTTTTGTACAAAGGTCTTTGCCCATGGGACTAGAAAAAAAGCTGACTTTGCTGCTCTTAATGGAAGACAGGACTTAAAGTTCACAGTATTCATTGACTTAGGTGGCTTAAAACCACTTGTATCTCCAGTTAGCCTGCATGTGTATATACTCACATATAATATAAAGTAAATTTTAACAAGATTCTTCTGCAAGTCCCTCCCCCAATTTTTCTCATTTAGTGTACATGTGTACAAATACTCATGAGTTGGTTCTCTGCTTCCCTGGATTCTGAGGATTGAACTCAAATTGTAAGGCTTGCATGGTGAGTGCTTACCTGCTGTGCCATCTCCTCAGCCCTTTTAAAAGTTGAGGATGTTTATAAAATCCTTAACCCTAAAGCCTTGGATGTTTCTTTAATGAAGCTATTCTTAAAGCTTCTTTGTTTTTTTTTCACTTTTCTGCCAAATGTTTTCATGGTTGTCAATTTTTATATTTTGTCAGAGATAAGAACTATTAACATTTTTTCTTGCTTGCCTCTTTTACTATAATTTCTCTCGACTACCACTACTTTTCTCTCTTTTCTCTCAACACCACCTTCTCTGTTCCTCCTTTGCCACCTCTTACTCAGATCCAAGGATACATCATCATGTTGTTTCCTTACGTTTTCTTCTTTTTTGTCTTTATGAGTTACATTTTCTTTTCATCTCAGTATAGTATATATGGTTGTTTCCCCCTCTCATTTTCTTGCAAAGACAATTTAATTTAAAGATGCCTTTTAAGCCTGGCATGGTGGTGCACGCCTTTAATCCCAGCACTCGGGAGGCAGAGGCAGGCGGATTTCTGAATTCGAGGCCAGCCTGATCTTTTCAGGACAGCCAGGGATACACAGAGAAACCCTGCCTTGAAAAAAAAGAAGATACCTTTTATAAATTCTATAAACTCATTAGCATCCAGTGTTGAAGCATTTGAAAAAGCTAAAAACTAGATAAATTGTTATATAATTCAGGAACTGTCCTGCAAGTACAAATTAGTAGGAAAAGGAGGCCTTGGAAAATGACTTTAGGATTTGTCAGTCTTAAACATTTTTGGTTTTTTGAGATAAGGTTTCTTTGTGTAACAGCCCCTTATTTTTCTGGTACCCACTTTGTAGACTAGCCTGGCTCTGAAAGCTCCTCCTGCCTATGCCTCTGCCTCTTGAGCACAAGGATTAAAAGCATATGCCACTACTCCTGGCTCATAGTAAAGATTTTTGAACAACTTCTTTCTTAGCTCTTAATCTAACATAAGATTATGGCTATGTTTTATGTTCGCTTCATTGCCTGGTCCTTTCCTGTAAGCACATGTTTGGTCTTTTAATTCAGTTTATTTTCAGTATTTTCATAATATTGAATTTTTTCTAACAGTAATTTCTCTTAGAAAGGATGTGTCATTTGTGATAAATATAATAATTGCTATATTTTATGGCCTGTTTATTTTATACTCTGAACTCTACCTTCATTATTGATTTCAGCTCTTTTTCTTCATGTCTTAGTTTTAAGGTTCATATACTAAAAAGAGTATATACTCTAGGAGCATGACTTAGTAAAAGGTCTTGACTTTTTTTCCCTTGCGCTGCTAGTACCAACTTCTGTGTAACTAACTCTTTTCTCCTTAACAGGGTTGTTGGTACGGAGGAACGTATACCTATACCCCTCATGGATTACATCCTTAATGTGGTAAGATTCATTGTAGAGCTAAAGATGTGTGCTTTTCAGGAAAATACATAAGGTTGTCAGAGCATAGTCATTCAACGTTGATTTTTCTCTAGAGCTATTAAAGTACAGAGGGAAAGGTGTGCAAAATTGGAAATATTTGTTCTTGCCCCATTTTCAGTAAATTAACCAGTATTCTCAGCCTTTTTATATTTTCAACTTTCTGTTCACTGTTATTATTGTACATTTGAATTTTAACGAGATTTAGTGTATTAAACCAATATTATATCAGAATTTGCCCAACATGCTTTCCCCCATTTTAACCCTTCCCCTTCCCCTCTCTGAAGTGCATGGATGTTCCCTGTTTCATTAAGAAAATGTGAAGAGCACTAAAATTTTCCCAGAATTTAATATCCACTTAGCATTTTATTCTAGACTATTAAGCACTTAGACTTCCACAGATCATTTTTCTTGTGTGTTCATTGTTGATACATTCTTTCTATCACTCAAAGTTTTTGTTTTGTTTTGATTCAAATCACGATTCCTGGAGTTCATTTTATTTATATTATAAGGATGCGCGGGAACTGCCATAACAAATGGAGTGTATGATACAGTTAAGACATAGACCTGTTTCTGCCACTAATTCAGAGTGTTGCTCTGAGCACGTCATTTAGCTTCTCTTTGCTTTTAAATTGACTTCTGGAGTGGTTGAAAAGGTAGAGTGGGAAGGGTTCCTTATTTTCTGGATAATAGGAGTATGTACTAATTGTTTATTCCTGTTAATTGAAGTGTTATTACAGAAAATACTGATGTCTTGCAAATATGTTGTCCCTATCCTGATGCCAAACTGTCCTTTTACTTCCAAGAGTTAGCTAGCCTCTAACTTGTTTTTAAAAAAAACTTTCATTACCTAGATGAAATTTGTGGAATCTATTTTGAGCAACAATACAACAGATGACCACTGTCAAGAATTTGTAAATCAGAAAGGACTCTTACCTTTGGTTACCATTTTGGGTCTTCCCAATCTGCCCATTGACTTTCCCACATCTGCTGCCTGTCAGGCTGTTGCAGGTGTCTGCAAATCCATATTGGTAAGAAACATCTAGCGAAATATTTTACATCTCTGTATGTATTTTCATTGTGTTCTCCCTTACCTTTAGTTAAAAATTGATAAATTTGTGTGTGTTCCACTTAATATAATACTATTTCCCATAGTAAAATTATTTATTTTATTTGTTTTTGCATTTGCATGTAGTTTTGCCATTTGAATTCATATGTGTGTAATTTATTTCCAGGAAAGTTTTCTATCTTTATTCATGCAGTTATGGTAGTGTTTTTTGGTTTTGGTATGCTCATTCATTTTGCAGTGTTCATTCCTTTTCCCCAAGCTTTATTAGTCATAAATTGATATGTAATTTATTGCTTAAAATTTGCTAAAAACAAAGTTTCTTTATTTCCACAACACCTTTGATTTTTGCAAGTTACTTGTTCTCCCCTAATGCCTTTAGTTAGTAATTATTCTATTTTCTCAACTTATGTAATAGCATTGTATAGTATTTAAGAGTGTTACAGTGACACCAAGTATTTATTAATTTTATTAGTTTCCTTTTTAAAGCTAAATGATATTTTATGAAATACACTCTAGATCATTTTGCCCGTTCCTGTTACTGGACACTGAGGTTGCTTTTATTTTTGCCCTGATAAATACTGTTATAAACTTGAGTGTATAAATAACACTTCAAGATTTGCCTTTTGAATCTTTTGGATGTATACTTTGAAGTGACATAGCTTAATCAAGTGATAATTCTATTTGTGTGTGTGTGTTTGAATGAAACCTTCAAACTACAATTCCAAGATTATTTTCCATTCCTAGTAGCGGCACATAAGGATTGTAATTTTACCATCTCCGTGCCAAATCTTTATTTTTTTGTTTGTTTTCTTAATTAATATCCATCCTTGAAGATAAAGTAGTGCTTTTTCATTTTAACTTGCATTTCCTAAATAATTGATTGTGTACTTGAGTTATTGTCTATGTGCATCTTTTGCTAAATGTATATTTGTGTTCTTTATATTTAATCAAATTAAGATGTTTTGCTGTTGATTATCGAATATCTTTGTATATATTGAACATCAGCCTCTTTTTTCAGATACATCACTTGCAAATATCCTCATTTTGTCAGTTGCCTGTTTATTTGGTACCTTTGACATACTAAAGGTTTTGATGCTAACCAGGTCCATTTTGTCTTTTGTTATTGTTGTCATTTTTGTTTTCTGTGCTTTTGGTGCTGATCCAAGAAATTTCAGACAGTTTAATTCCTATACTTTCATCTAGGTATTATGAGTTTTTAATTCTTAGGTCTTGATACATTTGGAGTATTTGAAGACCCAAAAGGTTCCACTTTATTTCATTTGTTTATATTATATTTCCCCCAATATCATTCATTGAAAAGACTGTACTTTTATTAAGCCATCTCCTATCACTCACTCTCTTCAAACACAATTTAACTAAAGAAATTTGGCATTTTCTTTCTCAGCCCTATTCTTTTCCCTTGATTGTCCAATAGCACAATTTTGATTAATCAATCATAACTAATTAAAATCAGGTTGGAAATCAGGAAGTGTGAGACCTCCAAATTGAGTTGTGTTCTCATACCCCAGAATTATTATGTTTTTTGGGGGGTTCTTTGAAAAGTTGTAAATGAATTATGAAGGAAAATTTATATGTGCCTCCAACCCAGCACAATAAAAAAAAATTGGGGGAATTTTGATAGTAATTACAATAAAGCTCCTTTGTTGGCTGATTTGTGCAGTGATAAATAATTTCTAGAAACTGCAATTTAATGTTTTATTTTGTTTCACTCTTTGCAGGTGTAAAGTGCTTTCATAAGAGAACAAGGGGAAAGGACTGATCTAACTACCCCACCTCTAAGATGCTCTGTGAGGAGGGATAGATTTATTTCAAGCCATAGGAAGGCAAATAATTTCTAGCTTTGCATAACAAGTGGTAATCTTTAATTGCCAGATTTTTCTTCCCTAACTTGAAAAGAAATGTAATACTTGGGTTTGTCTATTAAAATAATTTGCCTTCCTGATGCCAATCTCAGAGTCACCGCTCTTGTTTTGGAAAGAAGACAACTTTATAGCTCTGAAAGTACTTCTTGATAGTTTGACTAGCCTCGGCAGCTTTTATAATACTTGCTTTCTCCTTTATTTCCTTCTGCACCATTTGTACTGCTAGATATAGATACAACTGCTTAATTTAACATTTTATGAGGTTGTTTCACATCCCCTCTCAGCCTCCTCCCTCAACAATATTTAATATAATACTTACTTTATTCGAATATCAATTTACTCATTAGATATAAATGGAAAACACCATTGGAATGTAGCTCATTTTCAAGATTTGGAACTTTGCCTAACATTGCTCCTTTCTAAGCAAAATTTGAAACCTCTTATACAGCAGTACAACAAACAGTCCTGTTTGACATTTTCATGTTATGATTGGCTCATCAAGCTTAAAAATAATATGCTATTACACAAAGTAGTGAAATATATCATTCCTGGCTTCATATTTTGGTACTGCCATGTATAAATTGAGAAATGTAACTGACTGAAATTTCGGAGAGTTCAAGTAATAGTCACTGTTACTGTAAATGTTAAGAAGATAATGTATTTCATTACGTAGAGACACATTCATAATTCTTGTTTCAGACCCTGTCACATGAACCCAAAGTTCTTCAAGAAGGTCTCCTTCAGTTAGACTTGATCCTTTCCTCCTTGGAGCCTTTACATCGGCCCATTGAATCCCCTGGGGGCTCAGTGTTACTGAGAGAATTGGCATGTGCAGGCAATGTTGCTGATGCTACCCTCTCAGCTCAGGCCACGCCTCTGTTGCATGCACTCACTGCAGCCCATGCCTACATCATGATGTTTGTTCATACTTGCAGAGTTGGACAGGTAAGAATAATCATGGGGCTATGGTTTCAGCTTAAAGCCAATAAATTGGCAAGGACCTATATACACCTGCTAGATCACTGTGCTTGGGAACAAATATACCTGGAGTTGTAGCTGAAAGAAATGCCTTATTTCTATTTAGTACTGGGTTGTTGTTTGTTTTGTTTGTTTGTTTGTTTGTTTTGTTTTTTTCTGGACAATATACCTGCTGGTGGTGGTTGTGGGTTTTTTAATTGCCATGGAGTTTCATTTTCTTAGTTTTTATTAGCTGTTATGTAGCCATATAATTTATTTGAAAAGAACTTTTTTCTATTTGAATAGAACTTTAAGAAAAACCATAGTTATTTTTATTTATTACTATTTATGACAAATGTTGACTGTTTCTGCAGGCAAAATTATGTGGGTGTCCATTGCATCTTACTGCTATCTTTTTTTTTTTTTAAGATTTATTTTTATTTTATTATATGTAAGTACACTGTAGCTGTCCTCAGACACTCCAGAAGAGGGAGCCAGATCTCGTTACGGATGGTTGTGAGCCACCATGTGGTTGCTGGGATTTGAACTTATCACCTTCGGAAGAGCAGTTGGGTGCTCTTACCCGCTGAGCCATCTCACCAGCCCCAACTGCTATCTTTTTTAAATAGCAAATATGAAACTCATTTCATTACATTTATTTAATTTTTGTTTACTCTTGTGTGGGCCTGATGACATGATGGGTTTTGAGCATACCATGCGGCACTTGGAGAGGCCAGAGGACAACCTTTTGAAGTCCATTCTTTTTTGCTTTTATGTAGATTCTAAGTATCAAGCTCAGGTTATTGGGCTTCCCTGGCACCTATATTTATCCCAATCCTTCTCAAAAAAACATTATTATTTCCTAATTTCCATATAAGTACATATAGGTCCAACAATAGGATGACAAAATTTTTCCCACAAAGCATTTAATGTGGTCTTTCTTGTTGATAAAGAAAACTGCTGTGGAGATTGGGAAGCTTCCTCTGTTTCAGAATTCCTGCTGTGTAAATCTGACGACTTGAGTTTTCTTTCTTTATTTTTTTTTTCTTTTTTTTTTTAATTTTTTTTCAGACAGGTTTTATCTGTGTAGTCCCAACTGTCCCTAAATTCAATTTGTAGACCAGGCTGGCCTCAAACTCAGATCTGCCTGCCTCTGCCTCCCAAGCGCTTGGATTAAAGGGTTGTATCCCCATGCCTAACAAGGACCTGAGTTTCAATCCTCAGAAATTCTGTATAAATGCCTGACAACTTTGCACATGCTTATATCCCCAGCACTGTAAGAAATAGGTCAATTTCTGGGGCTTAAAATTAAGGTGGTCAGCATCTGAGGAACAGGTTGTTTTCTAGACTCCATAAGCCTAGGTACTCATATACATGTTGTAAACAGAAGTAAATCTCCTGGCTCTGTGTTTGTGTATTCACTATTTTTACCATGTATATGTCTCAGTAATTTGTTACAAAAAGTAGTTCAACAGTTCAAAAACATTATTTTCTGCTTTGGGCAAGAGTTTTCTACCAGCTACACTATAATGTAGCCCAGGCATTGCTTGCACTCATTATTTCTTGCCTCCAAAAATGCTAGCATTATAGGCAGATGACATCGTACCAAACAGTAAAGGTTGATATTTTTAAAATATAGTATTTTAAAAGTATAATTGTTTGTAGACCACCTCAAATACTTATCCTTTGGTTGCAGAGTGAAATTCGTTCTATCTCAGTAAACCAGTGGGGTTCACAATTGGGTTTGAGTGTTCTGAGCAAGCTAAGCCAGTTATACTGTTCTCTGGTGTGGGAAAGCACTGTCCTCCTCTCTCTGTGTACCCCCAACAGGTAAGAGAATGCTCATTTCTCTTAATGTCTCTCTTGGTTTTTCTAATAGACAAAGTTTGAACAGGGTGGATGAGTTTGATTAAAAAGTTCCAGTTTTTTTATCCTTCCTATTTTCTAGCCTATGGATTTAACTGACAAATTATAACATGTTTAATATGATTTCCTGGAGATGGTTGTGTTAGCACAATGCAAACAAATCTTGTTTGTTGCTTCTTCAAGAATCAAAGTTGTTTTTTTGTTGCATTTAGGATGGTGCTCTTCTTAGAGGTACTGCCCAAGCAAGTCACCTTGCAGAATATAAGTAAACTGTAATAGCACTTAATTGTGTTTGTTTTGTTTTTTTTTTTGTTTGATTATTTCCCTTGTTGTAGCCTACCATCTGGATGTGAATTTGGCCAAGCGGATATGCAGAAACTAGTTCCAAAGGATGAGAAGGCAGGTACGACCCAGGGCGGAAAAAGATCAGGTAACTGTAAGAAAATAAAATGTAATAACTGTTGCTTCTAAGTTATGTCCCTGTGACTTCCACAGGTCACATGCTTACTGTGAGACTTGGCTCTCTGTCATCCTTAGTCTTCAGGTTTCATTAATAATTTTTTTATTATTGTGAAATTTAGTTTTTGTTGTTTCTTCTGTAAAAACATACACATATTATAATAAATATTGGCATAACAACATATTTTGCCACCAAACATTTGAAAGTTATCTGCCTGATATTTTTCCTGAGTATATTTAAGAGTGTTTTAGGTATATATATCTTTGTTTTGTAAGTGCCAAGAGTTGACTATTCCCAGCTTATGTGCTATTTAGGAAAGTGAAAGTCTTACATGGAGTTATTTTTTGTAAATAAAAGATAGTGTCCTGACAATTATTCTACCTAAAGGCATGGTAATATTTTAATTTCATTTATGACTTCTCAATTTTTAGTATAAATTCTCTGTAACCTGTTGAAAACAATTTTTCTCATCTTTCTGAATAATAATATTGATCATACTGGATTAAATAATTTGTTAATAGAAAACTTCCACCTATTTTTACTTTTTAAAATGGATACTCAAAGTTAAATATATGGCTTACATTCTGTTTCTGCTTTGGAATTAATCTTTTTTTTAAAATTGCATTGCAAGTTCCATAATAGTATAATCATAAATCACATAAAATTCTCTGATCTTGGTGTAGCAAATGTGAAAGTGATAAAAAAAATTTTTTCCAGAGATTTTTAAAGACCCAAGTACATAAAACTGAAAAATAACGATGACAATTATATGTATAAAGCTGTCAGATATTCTTTAAAATGAATTGAAATTACTGAGAAGGAAACCTAAGCAACCAAAATATAAGAGCTTGCAGCAGCTGTTTGTTAGGAGTGGTGGGAAAGCCTGAGAATAAGTATACACAAACTTCTGAGGTTAATTTTGAAGAAAATGTATATTTCAAATTTTAGTCCATTTCAAATACAACTCAATAAAATTTATTAAGAACTAGGGGTAAAATTAAAATCCTGAAAGAATTGCTTCTCCCAATAGTTTACACTCTTGTTTGGGGATTGGGTAGCCTTGGTCAGTCTTCATATTTTTACCACTGCATTTCTAGCAATTTGGTTAACAAAGAAGTCACAATTCCTTAAAACTATTTAAGAGGAATTCTGAGGTTTAGAAATAGACTAAGTCCGGTAATCCTTACAATTGTGGCGTAAAGGCAAGGAGAATCAGCAGTTCGAGGTTACCTCTGACTACATAGTGAGTGTGGAACCAGCATGAGAACTTGCCTCTAAGTGGGGGGGGGGGGGTTGAAGAGATGTCTCTTTAAGAACACTTTGCTGCACTGTCATGAGAATCCAAGTTTGTCTTTCAGCACACATACATAATTACAGTAATTAAATGCTAGGAAGTAAAATTGTCCAGCAGTATTCTATAATGTTCAATTTTAGTTTGAATAAGGTATAAGATTCTACCAGGACTTCTTCAGTGAGTGATAGCTTCAAATATGATACCAGTGTTAAGATCCTTCATATGCTTTCATTTGGAGATGCCAGCAAGTATTTACTTATTAGAGCTTTTATATACATAAAAGCATATTGGTGTCGTTGTTGTTGTTCTTTGAATGTGAAAGGTTGGTTTGGTTGCTCCTTAAGAACTAATTGAAATTTATATAGGGATAAGCACCATAGATAGCTAGTTTTTTGAGACCCTTCAAAAATGGATCCAGGTGAGTGCTGGCTCTGCATTATCTTATTACTCCCCTTTTACTTCTACAGATGGAGAACAGGATGGAACTGCTGGAAGCATGGATGCTTCTGCCCAGGGTTTATTAGAAGGAATTGAACTAGATGGTGACACATTGGCACCCATGGAGACAGATGAACCTTCTTCTGCAGATTCTAAGGGCAAATCTAAAATCACACCTGCCATGGCTGCAAGAATTAAACAAATCAAGCCATTGCTGTCAGGTCAGTGACTCTCCATTTTTAAAACTCCCTCTTTGAGCTTCAGAGCTCTAGTAGTCCTCAAACAAGTTAAAATTGGTAAACCATATTTGAAATAAGATAGTGTTGTAGAAATGTGACTCTCGCATGTACTTTGTTGAATTCCTATTGTGTCTCATGCTCTATATTGGTTGCTAAAGATATAAAAGGAGATAATTTCTTGATCTTTACTCTCCCTTTTAATTTTACTTGTTTGTACCACAGTTATTGCAAATGCATCTCCTATCATTCTGCTGAAATGTCTCATGGGGTACCTGATTGCTGAGTCTATCACATAACTTTTTTTTTTTTTTTAATGAAGTGTAAGAGTTGACCTACTTTCTACCCCTAGAAATAACTCTTAGGTTTCTATATGACCAAACAGTCACAATTGTCACCAGTCTCATTTTGCTTTGATTATCCAGTAACATAGTTTCTTGTGTTTTATTAAAGTTACTTTGGCAGCTTCAAGGAGCCTGCATTAGCAGGATACAAAACTATATTACAGATGTGAAATGATTGTGTTTGCCATCTTTTGCCCCTTTATATAATACCATCATTCAGAGGACCTACTTTGTATATTTATCAATAGTTACCATTTTCTAACACTTAAGATATAAGAAGAAAGTGAAAATCTAACTCCCAAAAGCAGAGAATGACCTTCAAATCCTTAAGATTTTATCTTTATTTGTGTTTGTTTTGATATGGATTTTACTAATCCCTGAATTATCCCTGATAATGTTTGTGTTTCTCACTTATTATATACTTACTTGAATGGTGTCGTTTTAAAATATTCTAAGGTTTCTGTGGTAGATCGGGACCATGTTTTGTCTGTCTCTTTGCTGATCAGGCATTTTGTTTTCTTACCTTTGATATATTTTTGAGCTGATTTGCTATCTGTTCATACATGAGTAATACTGAGAAACAGTGCTTGGTTACATTTTCCTTTTGACTTAAAATCATTTAAGTTTTTAGATTCTGAGTATGTCTGAACTTAAACCTAGGCAGTAGCCTGTTCCATAATTAATATTATGTAATATAAATTTATGTAGAATAGAAGATGAATAACTTCTTTCTGTACAAGAATAAATAGGTTCTATTATTCAATAATTTACATAATTTGTATTTTTATTTATAACCTGTGTTCTCTTTCTCTGTGTGTGTGTGTGTGTGTGTGTGTGTGTGTGTGTGTGTATAAATTTACATAGAGAAAAGGTCTAGTGAGATGACTAAAGTGACTACAGTGTAAATGAGACTTCATGTCTTCAACACCCAGATGGAAAATCAAGTGTGACAACATATTTCCTGTAGTCCCAGAGCTCTTGTAAGAGAACAGACTTCTTAATGGTGTCCTCTGACCTACAGACTTACTATAAAAATAATGATAATAAAAATTATTTTTGAAATATGGAGAAGCATAGGTGTGATACTGTAAATTGTGTGAATACTTTATAGAATTATACTACCTTCTGGGTTTCAGCTTCTTCCAGATTAGGCCGAGCACTTGCCGAGCTCTTTGGACTCCTTGTTAAGCTTTGTGTGGGTTCTCCTGTCCGCCAAAGAAGGAGCCATCATGCTGCCAGTACCACCACTGCACCAACACCTGCTGCTAGATCAACAGCTTCAGCCCTCACTAAGCTACTCACAAAAGGTTTATCATGGCAGCCCCCACCATATACACCTACTCCCCGCTTCAGGTGAGTTCCTATTTTAGGTACAGGGAGTAGAAAGTGGCAGTGATGTATGTTTCTTCCTATTCTACTGAGGAAAAGTTTGGAAGTCTCTTGCTTTCTCTTTACACATATTCCATACGAAGTATTTTTATTGTACTTTGTATAGAACATGGAAATTTCTAAAGGGTTTATTGTTAAAGAGCATTTAAGTAACCTTTTAATTCTTTATTGGGTGGCAGATATCACAGGAGTGCCAAACTAATCTTTCACCTAAATACTTTCCTAACTTTTCCTTTTGATTTTTTTTTCACTTAACTTCCTGTTGCTTTTGTGTGTGTCTTAAAAATGTTTGTCTTTGTTTTATTTTTTTAGGCTGACATTCTTCATCTGTTCAGTTGGATTCACCTCTCCAATGCTCTTTGATGAGAGAAAGTATCCTTACCACCTTATGCTGCAGAAATTTCTCTGCTCTGGTGGTCACAATGCTCTTTTTGAGTAAGGATCATTTGCTTCACAAAGAATCATTTCTTGTACTTTGATCTTTCCTATGTCGCTTACCTGCTCACAGATTTCTAAGTCATTTATCCTGTGATGCTAGTTAAAGAGCTGTTAGTTGTATCGTTTTCTGTTTTATGAACAAGCCATGTAGTTCCCTCTGAAGTAAGAGTCTGCATTTCAGCTAGAGAGGTGGTTGACCAGAGAAGAGGACGTAGCACCTTTTTCAGGGGACCCAAGTTCTATTCCCAATATCTATTTGGCATCTTACAACAGCCTGTAACTCTCATTCTAGGGTATATGATTCCCTCTTCCTTGGCAATAAGCACACACGTGTCAACAAACACTCATAAAATTTTTAAAAAAGTATGTGCATGAGTGCATATAGAATCTCTGCTTTTATATTTGGCTTTCCATTCCTACTACACATTTTTTTCTTTGAGTACAGTAAATTTGGTTTTTGTCTGTTTTACTTTGCTTGGCCAAAACATTTTAAAATGAACTTAAGCAGTTTGAGTGGATTTTTTAAGTCTTTAAAACATATGTAAATAGCATGTTAAAAGTAATAAGAACTTCTCATGAGCCTAACTCAATACATAAAGTCCTTACCCTTCTTCAAGGAAGGTTTCTTCTGCAGTAAGAAAGACAGTTTCAGAAAACCACATCCACTGAAAATGCTTAGTTGTGGAGCCTAGTCCTATTGGACACAGACACAAAATAACTCTGTACCCAAAGCTCAGGGAAGATTGTAAGAGCCAGAGGATTGGAGATTTTTGGTAGTTTTTCTAGTAACATCAGATGCTGTGCCCATAAATTTTCCCCAGCATTTTAGCCTATACATGAACTGAACAGAGAAATAGACATTCCAAAGTGTGGGGAGAAGGCCACAAAGACTATGCTAAGGTCTATACAGGCAATTAATGCTGAGAGTATGAGTCTTCCCTAGGGAAGAGCATAAATGGTCAGCCCTGAAAAATATGCATACAATTAACATTATGCACATTGAACATGTTTGTCAATATATGAGTATGCATGTATATGCATTCATAGCAACAAAGAAAGAGGCCATGAATTTGAAAGAGTAAGTAGTAGTATATGGATGTTATTGGAGCGGGGGCGGGGGGGGAAGTAATACAATTATAACCTAAAAAACAAAAAATGTGTACCAAGAGGACAAAAGATAGGGTACAAGTGTATTAGAGTGTATTAGTGATCTTTCAGTATAAAATACTAGTTAATACTCTATTCACATGTTTTGTCTTATTTGAATTTAGAACTTTCAACTGGGCTCTATCCATGGGAGGAAAAGTTCCTGTTTCTGAGGGATTGGAGCATTCAGATTTACCTGATGGCACTGGAGAATTCCTAGATGCTTGGCTTATGCTTGTAGAAAAGATGGTAAATCCCACCACAGTGCTTGAATCTCCACATTCATTGCCTGCCAAATTGCCTGGAGGAGTCCCAAGCTTTCCACAATTTAGTGCCCTTCGCTTCCTTGTAGTAACTCAAAAAGTGAGTATTCTACATTTTAAAACCAAAGGGGGAAAAACTCTTCATGCTAGGTAGTTGTCACTATGCTTTGTCCATATTAAAATGTGATTTTTGAAAAACAATGGATTTGGTTTTCAGAATAATTTTCCTTTTTACAAAAGGAATATACCTTTAGTTTTCCTGCTATAAACATAAAGTATACACTTCTGATTAGTTTTTCTTGTTGACTTAAATGTTCCCTCCCCACCATACCCACCATCTCAGTGCCAGTCTAACTCTTTGTTGTAACTGACTCATTGTGGAAGGGGCATGTCTATGAGTCTTTTATTTTCCTTCTGAGGATTTGAATTGATGGGGGAAGTCATCATACACTTTTCTAATGGCTTGCAGGCAGCCTTTACTTGTATCAAGAACCTGTGGAACCGGAAACCCCTTAAAGTATATGGGGGACGAATGGCTGAGTCTATGCTGGCCATTTTGTGCCACATTCTCCGAGGGGAACCTGTGATTCGAGAAAGACTAAGCAAAGAGAAGGAAGGATCTCGAGGAGAAGAAGAAGCAGGCCAGGAAGAAGGTGGCTCGCGCAGAGAACCTCAAGTCAACCAGCAACAGCTACAACAGGTAGAGTGCTAGCCTCAGATTCTAAGCCCTATACTTTCACCTTATATATAGACTCTAATGCTCATAAATTTTGATTTTTAACCTCATCTCACTGTAGGTAAGACTGACTTCAAATTCTGAGAGTTATTTGCCACTTAACTTGATTGTAAATTTTCTAAGCTTTCATACCACTGCTTTCCTTGATTCTTAGTTTCTCAAAGCATTTTTTTCCTAGTGAGGAAAGCTAAAAGGTATGGTCACAGTACTGTGTGCAGAAAACGTATTTATATTTTCATAAACATTTACATTGTTTTCAGGAACCTGCAAAGAATTTTTCTTTTTGGTAGTCAACTACTTTCTGGTAAAACAATAAGGCAAGCTATTATAGCTAAAAATATTCTCCAGTAAAAGATTTTTGAAAAACTATTCACTAAACCTGTATGGTGTTAAAATAATATTTTGAAAATTAAAGACCAAAAGCGGGGAGAAGTTTTCAAACAATATTTTAACATTATTTTTCTCACTTTTTTTACTCTTAAAGAATTTTACACATGTATTTTAATCATAGCCACCCCTCCAACCTCCTCCCAAGTTTCCCCAACCCATTTCCCTCCTACCTTCATGTTCTATTTTTCATTTTTTAAAATAACCCACTGAGTCCTGTTAATGCTGATGTAGGTATATGGCCATCCACTGGAACATAGAAAGCTTAACGGTTGCCAGACCCTGAATTACTCTCTCTTCCCCAGCAGCCACAAACTATCAATAGCTCCTCAGCTAGAGGTGGGGCTTTGTGAACCCCTCACCATCCTTAGTTGAATGTTCATTGGCTTCATCATGTTTCAGGTAACTACAACTCTTGTGAGTTCATGAGTGCAAGGGCCATGCATGTCCAGAAAGCAGCATTTGAGAAGCATTCCATTTCATTTCCCATCTTTCTGACCCTTTTTCCACCATACTCCCCAAGCCTTTGGAGGGTGGGTTTAATATGGGCTGAGCACTTGAAGTTGCTTATTCTCAATACTTGGAGTAAAAGTCTTTGCATTAACTATTGCCTACAACAAAAAGAAACTTCTTTTAAAGGCTGAATGCAACACTAATCTATAGGTATAAATATTGAAAAGGCAGCTTAAGTACATGACTTTCTCAGCCATGGGCTTTTGACCAGGTGTACAATACCAGGCATGAATTCCCTCCTGTAGACCAATCCTCAAATCCAATGAGGAAGCAGTTAGTTATCTCCATAATAATCATGCCACCATTGCATGGGGTCTGTATTGTAGCATGCCTGGATTCAGAGCCCGGTAAGTCTATTAATTAATTTTCTCCCCAAGTGACCTGTATAGCAGTTTCTGGCACTGTGAAAGCTAGCCAGCACTGAAACATAATCTAGCTCCATTATAATTTGATTTCTCTGTGTCCTGTAACCAAAGTGTGTTTGGTACATCTTCAGTGATGGGGTCTGAACAACCTAGCTAATCATGGCAACCAAAAACAAACGGTAGTATCCTGTGCTGTTTAAAGGGACACTGAGGCTCCTTGAATAATACTCTTAGTAACATATTCCATGCCTGGCACTAAGATATTTATTTAATATGATCCATGTCTTCTGGAGTGTTTTTTACCCATGCTAGGTACTTCCTCAAATTTTTAAGTATTAAGTTTCTTTTATTCAAATCTGTCTTCTATATATATGCATTGCTATGTCTTCTTATAAAAATAAGTTCATGCTCTTTAAGCTCTCACCTTTCTTACTCTCTATAGGCCTCCTTCTCTTTCCCTCCCCCCACTCCCAAGTGGCCATGGCCAGCCTCTCTACCCTCTCTCCTCCCAAATATACACAAATATATATAATTGTGTTCTTATTCAGTAAATTATTCTATTTCTTTTAGTCATGCTATGGTATAGGGTTCTTTTTAATATGCAAACTCTTATAGGTATATCTTATTTCACAATCACTTTGTGATAATTAAAATCCTTGATCAATTTTGTAGATAGATTTTCTGTTGTTACAAGTTTCTAATTCAGAAAATAGGTGCCAATTTATACTTCTGTGTATCTCAAGTTATATTGGTTCTTTACATCAATAAGCAACTTTAATGTTTGGATATTATATAACTACCAAAGGGAAAGGAACATGAATGATAAATTAGTGTTCTGACGTATAAGTACTGTTAGTTCACATAAACAAGTTGTTACTTGATTTTTTTTTCTTTTTTCTTCTATTGGTTTGGTTTTGTTTGTTTGTTTAATTTTTTTTTAATTTCTCTGTTAATGTGGCTCTGGGCTCTTGGTTTTTTGTTTTGTTTGTTTGTTTTTTTTTTTTTTTTTTAATATAGCTCATGGACATGGGTTTCACAAGAGAACATGCCATGGAGGCACTGTTGAATACCAGTACGATGGAACAAGCAACAGAGTACCTTTTAACCCACCCTCCTCCGATCATAGGAGGAGTTGTTCGGGTGAGTTGACACAGAAAAATCTTAATATTTTACTGTATTACTTTGGCTGCTGTGCCTTTTTTTTTTTTTACCCGCGTCCTTTGCCTATGCTTTATGTACTAATTCTGAAAGCTTCAGAATATACTGCTAGAATCTTCTATTCTCTGGCCATGCTGCTTTTTTTTTTTTTAATACTTTGTTTAAAGAATTCTTTCTCTACTTAATTTTCATTATAAATTTCCCCATTGCCCCTGTAGTGATTGGTACCCACATAAGCCTTGCTTTGGTTTAATTAGAGAGAACAATATTCCAGTCTCATTCTCTTTCCTTATAAGTTTTTTTTCTTTTAATTTAGGTTTCCTTATTTGGGGATTTTTATATTTATTGATTTCTCTGCTGTTACTTTGTAGGATCTTAGCATGTCAGAAGAGGACCAGATGATGAGAGCAATTGCTATGTCTCTGGGACAGGATATTCCAATGGATCAAAGGGCAGAATCACCTGAGGTAACTAAAGTCTAGCATTCAAAAGTATCTTGTCCCATTAATCTGTGTATTTCTGTGAATACTATTTTTTGTATTCTGTAAACACTATACAATGGTAGGAAAAGTTGGGGGAGTGAATACTTGTTCATCTCAACATTTTGATCTACTCAGCTAACTTTTATCAACCAAAATGAAGCTGTAGATGATTCAAATGAAGCATTAGTCTTTGTTTTCAATAAAACCCAAAATGGAACTAGTAGTAACCAGTAGTCCAAATTTAGCTATATAATGTTACTTAAATTTACCACAGTGGAAGGAAACATTGGATAGGATCTAAAAATGAGTTTTCTTGAGAATAGTACATACAATGTTGTAAATTTCAACTGACAATATTTTTGGGTGCTGTTAGTCTGTTTTTTTCCTATATTACATTAACCTCTTTAGCTATTGTGTTACATTCATTGCCATGCCCTTTGGAAATATTCAACTTTTTAACAATGTAGATGATATTCAAACACTGGGTCAAGAACTTAATTTTTTATTCTTTACTTCTGGCATATATTATCTCACTTCCTTTTCCACCTCCAGGAAGTTGCTTGTCGGAAGGAGGAAGAAGAACGTAAAGCCCGAGAAAAACAAGAAGAGGAAGAAGCTAAATGTCTAGAGAAGTTTCAAGATGCTGACCCCTTGGAACAAGATGAGCTTCACACTTTCACGGATACAATGTTACCAGGCTGCTTCCATCTTCTTGATGAGTTGCCTGATACAGTGTACCGTGTTTGTGATCTGATCATGACAGCTATCAAACGTAATGGAGCTGACTATCGTGATATGATTCTAAAGCAAGTTGTCAACCAGGTAAGTTCTCCAAATACTGGATTTGGGAGTAAAGTTGTTTTACTGTTATCTGTCAACTTCATTTCTGGAAAAGCCTTGCATTCTAAACGATATGTTTATTTTCTGGATTTGAATTCCTTTGCTTGCAATCTAACTCTACTTGGTTGTCTTCCTCAATTTATTTCACCAAAAAAAATTGTCTTCAGAAGGTAAAAGCAGAGTTATGTAGAATAAAAGTCTTATGTTTGATCTAAATTACATTTCATATTAAGATAATACTCATTTTTTTTTCCTTTTGTATGACTTTCTAATGGATATTCAACCCAGTTTTGTTACTATTTTTAGTGTTTGTTTCCGCTCTGTTCTAATTATTGGGTTGGGAGAAGAAACAAAGTGTATCCCCAATCTCCCCATCCAGAAATGTCCCTGTACCATTTATTTGTATATCTATAAATTTGTATCATTATATGTATTTAAGTCTTTAAGGTTTTGTTTTATAAAATCTTTTCTTGGGTATCATTTCAAAGAAGAAATCTGTTTGGAAACAATGGAAACATAGGGATTGTTTGTTAGCTTTTTTAAAAAAACAAACAAATGTAACCAATGTGGTAGGTATATCAAAGGAATATGTGTGAGGGGTTACTTACAGGAGCAGAAAGAGCTGAATGACAGTTATATCACTAAAGCTTACCATGACGTGGATGATAGCTCACAAAAATTGGGAACCTGGAACACAGTACACTACACTAGGCTCAAAATTGTCTTTTCTAAGTCAAGTGTCTCTGTTTCTTCTGGGCAGCTGGCCAAAGCATAAATTTTTAATAAATAAGGAAAACTAGATACACAATCTTTTACTGGATGTATGGTTACATAAATTAGTTTGAAGAAGGTTAAATTTTAATAGAGAAGATCAGTGATAATCCCTATACTAATTTTAAGGAATTAGATATTTTAAAAATTAAAACTTTGCTTCTATTCTAACATTTTAGTAGTTAGTTGAAGTAAAGATTGGCAGAAACTTTTAGAAGTTTACTGTGTATATCAGGAAAAGTTGTTTTGTTTTTTTTGTTTTGTTTTGTTTTGTTTTGTTTACATTCATGCCCTTTGGTTTAGAATTCAGGCCTTCTATAATAAAATTTAAGAATAACTGGTTTAGCAAAGTGTAAGAGACAATTACCTGCCAAGAACCCACATGGTACATAAAAAAAGTAAAATCTAAAAAGGTATTTAGAATGATTGTTAATGATTATGTCTTTTTTTGAAACATTCACTCTCTATAATAAATAGGTTGTTATTTCTACTTTTCTGCAAATATGTTGAGGTTGGAGGGAATATATTTAAAGTTTTTAAATATTTTCACAGACTGGGTTACTCTGTGTGTACATGACTTGGCTGGTTTTTGGGTTTTGTTTGTTTTTGCCTTTTTAGGTGTGGGAAGCTGCTGATGTATTGATCAAAGCTGCTCTTCCTCTAACAACAAGTGACACAAAAACAGTTTCAGAGTGGATCAGTCAGATGGCTACCCTGCCACAGGCCTCCAATTTGGCTACGAGAATCTTGCTTTTAACACTACTTTTCGAGGTAACAGATCTTTTGCCCCATGTAATCCACTTATTGAAGAATTACCCAGCACTTAGCAATACATTGAATTGGAGAGAAGTACAAAATATGGTCCTTGTATTTCATGTGAGTCCACACTTTACCAATAGACTAAAAATGTGTATGAGGTTAGTGGTAGAAGGTTCTGTGTTGGGAAAGTTTATATATATCACTTATGAATATAATGTGAGAAGAACTTTTTAGAACAAGTGTTGAGTCAAAAGATGATGGTCAGTTTCTGTCACTGCAGTTGGATATGTACATGTGTAAAAGCCATACACACCAGTCAGATATCATTCTAGAAGGGGATTTCTTTGTATAGCCTTGCCTGTCCAGGAATTAGCCCTGTAGACCAGGCTGGCCTTGACCTCAAATCCACCTGCCTCTGCCTTCCAAGCACTGGGATTAAAGATATGTGTCACCACTGCCCAGCTCATGAGTTAAAATTTTATAATGCTTTGAGATTAGATACTAATGAGAAAGTAAAGAACTGCATGTTTATGATCCTCTGTAATATTGTAATATAAAAAAAGTGAGTTATAGGATCTCATTTAAAAAGAATTACATATTTTTCCTTTCTAGTCCTTTTCATTTAAATAATCCTGTTATGATTGTTTCCCTATATTGTTCAATATATATATATATGTATATGTATATATTTTTTCTAAATAACCATCTATTATTACTTACAATGGTTTTCTGTTAAAAAGCAAAACATTTTAATAGTACTGCTGTTAAGAATCATTACTATTTTAGTTTTCTTGGAATATTTTAATGCTTCCTTATAAATCAAAAACAATTTAAATATTGTTAAGGCTGCATAGTGACTACTGAGTGGTAGTGGTGAAGGGAGGCAGATGCAGGCAGATCTCTTTGAGTTTGAGGACAGCCCAGTTAATTATAGAGGTAATTCTAGGACAGCCAGGGCTATATAGAGAAACCCTAGCTTATAAAACCAAAGAAAAAGAGTGTGTAGCGTAGGTGACTATTAAGCCATTTCTACATTAAACACACATTATTATGCCTGATGCTATGTTTAATCATTACAATGACCCAGGAAGTAGATATAACTTCTCTTAACTCATGAGGAAACTAAAGTGAAGTAACTAATCTGAGGCCACATAGCTCAGCTCATAGGTAATAAATAGAATTTGCATTTAATTAGTTGTGTGAATGTTAACCTTTGTTTGATTGTGTCTTTTTAAATCAGGAGTTGAAGCTACCTTGTGCCTGGGTGGTTGAATCAAGTGGCATTCTTAATGTCCTAATCAAGCTCTTAGAAGTGGTTCAACCCTGCCTACAGGCTGCCAAAGAGCAAAAGGAAGTCCAGACCCCAAAGTGAGTAGCTCTTTACCTATCCTGGTTTCACTTCTGTTTCTCTGAGACTTGGCCCTTGAGTTTAGGGCCTGAATCACTTTTCGGGCGCATATGTGAAATAAATCTTGAGATCTTTATTTAGACAACTATAAAATACCTGACATTTTCCAAATTTGTGTAGTTTTCTGCCTTACACTAAATAAATAATTTCTTCTTAGGTGGATCACCCCAGTGTTGCTCCTTATTGATTTTTATGAAAAGACAGCCATCTCATCAAAGAGAAGAGCCCAAATGACTAAGGTATGTGAAGCACTATGTCTGTGTTTTACATGGCCATTTCATTTCCTGAGGCAATAGTAGACAGAAAAAAGTGAAGACTGTAAAATCATCACACAAAAATACAACTCTTGAGGGATTTCATTAGTTAAGTTTCTCTTTTAAATTAACAGTTCAAGTTGTTGTTGTTGTTGTTGTTGTTGTTAGCAGCAGTAGCAGCATTGCCATTATTTTTGGAACAATTTGGTAAAGGCCTCAAGATCTTACTCTGGGAATCAGTATGCTCTTTGGCTACTTGAAAAAAACTGCAGTCTCTCTAGAAATATTCCATAATATCTCAGTAAGTTCTTAACAACATTCATTCCGTAATATCTCTAACGATCATAATTCTTTTGTCAAAGATAATTTAAAACAAAAGGAAGAATAGGATGTCAAGATAGGAAATTGTCAGGGGTTTTTTGACTTGGAAAAAGATCAAGAAATAAAAAAAGAAAAGCCTCTTGAAAGTATATTAAATGCCCAGTACATTTTTTTTTTCCTGCCTTAGTTTTAAGCAGCTGTCTACTGGTAGCTGCTGATTATTTTGACAATAAAACTTGCAGGAAATATGAAGATACTTTATGCATTTGCATTTTATTTAGTACCTACAGTCCAACAGCAACAACTGGCGCTGGTTTGATGATCGCTCTGGGCGTTGGTGTAGTTACAGTGCTAGCAACAACAGCACCATTGATTCTGCCTGGAAATCTGGAGAAACAAGTGTAAGATTCACTGCAGGCCGACGAAGATACACTGTCCAGTTCACTACAATGGTGCAGGTACATGCTCAAGTTATAGTGTAAACCTTATTGAAAAGAGGGTATACATTTTACTTTATTTTTTCTGGTTTCAGGCCTGTAAGGTTAAGGAGTATGATGTCTACTTCTAAATCCAGCTTTGTTTTTTCTGAATTCTTAGGTTAATGAAGAAACAGGAAACCGACGCCCTGTGATGCTGACTCTCCTCAGGGTGCCACGACTGAGTAAGAACTCAAAAAGCAGCAATGGACAGGAACTAGAGAAGACACTGGAAGAAAGCAAGGAGACTGATATCAAACATAAAGAAAATAAAGGCAATGGTATGTGCCTTACAGTTTGGATTTATTTTTCCTTCCAAGTGGTTGCTCTTGCTGTATACAGCCCAAGCTAGTTTCATTCAAAATTCTTCTACCTCAATCACCCAAGTAGTTGGAATTATAGGTGTGTACTTTTTGTACCCTGCATTAATTTTTAATCCTTTTTTTGTTGTTTTAACTGTGAAAGAATGGATTTGTTTAATTGTATTCAGTACCTTTGGAGACCAGGAGATTGTATCAAGTCCCCTTTAAGCTGGACTTAGAGACAGTCATGAGCTGCCCCACAATAGAGCTGGGAACTGAATTCAGGCTTCTGCCATATATGTACATGATCTTATTCACAGAGCCATATCTCTAGCCCCCTCATGAGTATATTAATATGTTTTAAGGTAGTATGGCTTATTATCTGGAACTCAAAGAGACAGATAGATGGTCTTTTCCTAAGACCTTTACATCTGAATTAGGTGTGTCTTTCAGCTCAAGTGATGGCTGATTATTTTGGAAGGAGAGATAACGGATGAAATGTCAAATTGTAAACACTTTTTTTTTTCCAATTTGTAGAAATCCCCTTAGCTCTAGAGAGCACAAACACTGAAAAAGAGACTAGCCTGGATGAAACAAAAATTGGGGAGATCCTAATCCAGGGCCTGACAGAAGATATGGTGACTGTTCTAATCCGTGCCTGTGTGAGCATGCTGGGAGTCCCTGTGGATCCAGACACTTTGCATGCCACCCTTCGACTCTGTTTGAGGCTCACCCGAGACCACAAATATGCCATGATGTTTGCAGAACTGAAGAGTACACGAATGATCTTGAATTTGACCCAGAGCTCAGGTTTCAATGGGTTTACCCCCTTAGTCACCCTTCTCTTAAGGCACATCATTGAGGATCCTTGTACTCTTCGTCATACTATGGAAAAGGTCAGTATTTTTGGAGTCTCATGCCTGTCTGTATATTTGTTTTGTTTTGTTTAATGTCCCTGGTCTGTTGTGCACCATTGTAAAAATTACAAAATAGGTTCTTATATTTTAGAACTAAATATATCAGTGGAAGAAATGAAAAGAAATTATAAAAATATTTACATTAAGTATAATTAAGAGATAAATATCTTAATCAGCAAATCTTTTACCTCCTAAATACTTTTGCTGAATCCTTATTCTTCTTACTAAATCTTTTTCAGTAATCATATAAATATTAGTAGATTTCACCCTCTTTCTTCCCTATCTTGGAACATTAGTATTTTTTATTCTTCATTCAAGATGATTTTGCATCATGTATCCAAAATCAGGGGACTTAGAGCCATTTAAGGCAGCATATTTGAGGTCAGTGGGGGAAAAATAGGTACATATAGACAGAATTTGGGCTTTTAAAAGAACACAAATGTTTAAAATACTAAGATTATGTACAGAACATGATTGAATGAAGGAAATCTCTGAAAGACTTAAGTATTAAATTGAAGCAGACAATAACAGGAACAAAAGAAGGAAAGTGGCAAAAGACATAATTGGTAAGGCTACATCATTGTAGGACAGTTTCATAGTGCAGAGTAAGAGAACCTTCTAGAAATTATTTTTTTAAAACTTACTTTCTTGGTGGTGCCGCATGCCTTTAATCTCAGCACTCGGGAGGCAGAGGCAGGCGGATTTCTGAGTTCGAGGCCAGCCTGGTCTACAAAGTGAGTTCTAGGACAGACAGGGCTATACAGAGAAAACCTGTCTCAGGGGGAAAAAAAAAACAAACAAAGATCTCCTGGAGCTGGAGTTATAGCCGGTTGTAGCCTGTTCATCTTGGGTTCTGGGAACTGAATTTATTGTCTCTGCAACTGTAAGCACTCTTTCCATTATTCATGTACATATTCTATAGCTAAAGATTTGCCTCATGATAAATATTGGTTATACAAAAATACATAGACAATGTATTATGTATATTGTTTATAATATCAAGAAAATGCAAGTGTAATATCAAGGAGTAGACAACTATATAAAGTATAAATCATGACTTTACATATAAAGCAAAACTTCTGTATTTTAAATTAAGAATTATAACTGCCTAGATAAGCCAGATCTTCTAATGATTATAATATGCTATAGTAGATAACATGAGTAGTTTGTTAAAAATACAATATCCCCAAGATTATATATTTCTGAAAGTTTTTAACCACAGGGTACGATACATAAAATTTGATAGCTCTTTTAGCTGTCATCTCAAAGTGATGATTGACTAAATAAAGCATGAAGAAATTGTTCTAGTATGTCAAATATATTGAACTATTATAACTTAAAATCAGAACATTTAGGGAGTCTAGAGCCTACACTTAAATGTGGAAGCTATATGGTATCTGTGATCAATAACATTCATGTAATAATTTAGTTTTGAAATCTTTTATAACTTGTATATGAGACTTATTTTAATTGTAAAGGTTCTTGAAGAACAAGTGTATCTTTCTCTCATTATTTAAATTGACAATGCTTTTTACTAGGTTGTTCGCTCAGCAGCTACAAGTGGAGCTGGAAGTACTACATCTGGTGTTGTATCTGGCAGCCTCGGTTCTCGGGAGATCAACTATATCCTTCGAGTCCTTGGACCAGCTGCCTGCCGCAATCCGGACATATTCACAGAAGTAGCAAATTGCTGTATCCGCATTGCCCTTCCAGCCCCTCGAGGCTCAGGAACTGGTCAGTTTCATTTGCTACTATTCTTTCAGAAAATTCTCTTTAGGCAGATATTGAGACATTGGTTGAGCATTTGACTCAGTAATTATTCTTTCAGAAAATTCTCTTTAGGCAGATATTGAGACATTGGTTGAGCATTTGACTCAGTAAATTCTGTAGGTAATTCTCAGTAATTTCTCTAGGCCTTACTACAGCTCCCAAGGATTCATGTGGCAATAGAAGTTAACTGTAGTTGGTTTCTGTATAGTGTGATCATTGAAAAACAATTGTTTGGGTGACAGAATCCAGTGAAAAGTTTACAGCGCTACCTGTATTCTTACCAAAAAGTTAATGCCTTTATTTCATTGAGGAAGTAATTACATTAGTATCTAATTATGGAAATATTTTACTGAACAGCTAGCCTAAACCCATGGTAAACACGAATTAATTGAAAGGAAAAATAGAAGTATCTCAGCAGAAGAGAACTGTCACTTCTACTTGGATTGGATTCTGGATCCATTTCTAGGAGACATGGGGGATATTTGAAGTTTCTCAAGTTCATATAGACATTTTAAAAATTGTGAAATTGTTTATTGAAATATAAAAACATGTATTTTGCCAGGCAGTGGTGGCGCATGCCTTTTAATTCCAGCACTTGGGAGGCAGAGGCAGGTGGATTTCTGAGTTTGAGGCCAGCCTGGCCTACAGAGTGAGTTCCAGGACAGCCAGTGCTACACAGAGAAACCCTGTCTCAAAAAACTTGAAACAAACAAATAAACAAAAAAACAATATTTCAAACGAAAATTTGTTTATAGTTTATAAAAGGTAGATTTCTTTAATATAAGACTTGAACTTAATTTTTAAAGAATTATTTCTCCTGCTTTTATGTACTACACAATCCTTGTTCTGGGTACTTTTCTTGTTGATAGTGAATACCAGTGTTCTATTTTCTGACTTTACTGTTTGATTTTGGCCTAGCTTCAGATGATGAATTTGAGAATCTTAGAATTAAAGGTCCTAATGCTGTACAGCTTGTAAAGACAACACCTTTGAAGCCTTCATCTCTGCCTGTCATTCCTGATACTATTAAGGAAGTTATCTATGATATGCTGAATGCTTTGGCTGCATACCATGCTCCAGAAGAAGGTATATATCTGCAATTGGTGTTCTGAAGGATATATTATCTCGCATGGGTCATTTCAGGTAGCACATGGCTTAGTAAGCATTATACCCACAGTCCTGGGATCAAAAAGTGAATATGATAGGGATGAGATAAGTGGCCCAGAAGGTAAGACCACCTGCCACTCTTGTAGAAAACCTGGATTCAGTTTCCAGCATTCACATCAGCCAACTCTCAACCACTTGTGACTCTAGGTACATAGGCTCCAACACCCTGGGCTCTTCAGTCACCTGCACACAGATGTACATGCACAGACACACATACATAAAATTAAATCATTAAAAAATTAGGACTGTCGGGCGTTGGTGGTGCACGCCTTTAATCCCAGCCAGGGCTACACATAGAAACCCTGTCTCAAAAAACAAAACAAAACTACGACAAATAATACACACCTGAAGAGACTTACTGTAAAATACAAGAGGTATGAGAATAATGGTGAGTCCTTAAGATAATGTGCATAAATCTGTTCTGATAATGGATTTTGAATGATAATGTTGAAGATTTTACCAAGCGTCTTTGTTTGAGAAAATAATATACCATAAACAGAAAGGTGTGAACAAAAGTTCTTGGTATTTGTCACTATGTGAACAAATTTTTTTATTAAAGATTTATTATATATGTAAGTACACTGCAGCTGTCTTCAAACACTACAGAAGAGGGTGTCAGATCTCATTATGGATGGTTGTGAGCCACCATGTGGTTGCGGGGGAATTGAACTCAGGACCTCTGGAGGAGCAGTCGGTGCTCTTAACCACTGAACCATCTCTCCAGCCCCCCCAAATTTTTTTATTCTTTTATACCCAAAAGCAAAAAGTATATTATTAGTGTGACATGGCTTCCCTTTCAGACGTCCATCCCAATCCTCCTTTACATGTGAGTGATTGGGAAAATTATGTTTGAATTGCTTCAAACCCAAGGTTCTAAATTCAGCCATGCTTTTAAGTTTTTTGGTGTTTTTCATCTTTACAACATTCTGATCCTTTCCTCCTATCACAGTATCATTACTCTATCGACAATGATTTAGCTCTAATGTACCTATTGACTGGCCTCATATTATACAAGCCTTTTGCACTAAATATTTTCATTTTGGGCTTGATATTGACAGTTTAAAAATGAAAGAAGACTAATGAACTGTTTCGGTCATAAGACTAATTAATGTTGGAATACCAACCATGCTCTGTCAGTAATGATAGGCATACATTTTGAGAAATGCATTAGCTGATGTATAAGCATTATAAAGGGCATTTGTTTAAAACTAACTTGGTGGTGTAACATGCTATAAATGTAGGTAATATTGTATATACCAATAGTTTTGTTGGTTCTACAGCATAATTACTGCACTGGTGCTCTTAAATGCAACCCTATGAACATTGTGCTAATATTGCACAATTAAAGGACCATATTTTAATTTAGATGTTTGTTTATATTTTTCTAGCAGACAAATCTGATGCTAAACCTGGGGGAACAACCCAAGAGGTTGGCCAGCTCCTGCAAGACATGGGTGATGATGTATACCAGCAGTACCGGTCACTTACTCGTCAGAGCAGTGACTTTGATACACAGTCAGGTTTTTCCTTAAATGTAAGTCAATTCCAGCTGTCCTATATTTTCCTTCTCTTTCCACTGCTCCTACTTTCTCCGTATCTTAGGTTATCCAAAGGAAGCTTTAAAAAGTATAAGTTTTGTCAGTATGGTGGTTCACACTTTTAATTGATCCCAGCATTCAGGAGACAGACGCAAGCAGGTTTTTGTGAGTTTAAAAACCACCTTGGATTATGTACTGAGACTCTGTTTAGAAAAAGTATTAATTTTAATATATGTGTAAATTATTTATTGCAGAAAAATAAGGATATTTGGCATTTTTACTTTTGATTTGATTTTGCTTTTTTTTTTTTTTTTCCTTTGACTATTCTGGAAACTGATAGCTTCCTATAGATTATAGGGAGAATGTACTTGAAAGGTCAACTAAGAAGAATCAGTAGCATTCTCAGATATTACTTGTAAAAGGAGTCATAACACTCATATTCATCACAGCTCACATGTATTCTTTCAGAGTCAGGTTTTTGCTGCAGATGGTGCCCCTGCTGAAACTTCCACAACTGGAACCTCCCAAGGAGAGGGTAATACTTTGCCTTTTTTTATTATCTGTTGCGAAGAAACTGGTTGTTTCTGCACTAGAGTAGAATAATAGGTGTCAGTGTCATATTTACATTTATTTACTCTTCTAAGTGATTTCTAAGGGCTGTGCCTGATCTTCTGCAGATATAGGCTGCTGAAGTTAATAGAACTGTAATTTCCATTAACTTGTTAATGTTGCTATAGTGATGTCCTTTGGTTGTACTATTTGTACTAGTCCATAATTCCTTTTGTTTGACTCCCATGAGCTGGCTTGCATTAGAGGGTTTGTGCCACTGACATGATTATAGCAATACACTTTTTGTAGTTGATTCCATTAATAGAGCTTTAAAATAAAATTTAAGAGACATTTTAGTTAATATCCAAGAGATTAAAAGGTGAGAAAGCTATCTTACCTTCCACAGGACCTGAGTTCAGTTCTTAAAAGTCACATGTCACTTATAACAAACCAGTCATTGAAATAATGGCTTCTTCAGAAGCTTGGGTTTTAATGAAGAGCTCTAGCCCATAGTTGTTCTTTCAGAATACCCGAATTCTTTTCCCAACACTATTTCTGGTGGCTCACAGTTTTTTTGGGCATCTGTGTTCATATACATATCCACATACAATTAAAAATAATATCAATAGAATAATTGCTAAGTTATTTTATTGGCCTTACTGACTAATAGCATATTATTCAAAGAAAACTGTCTTTGCCCTTAGTATGTGGCAGGCTATATTGGATGCCTACCTACAGTTTAAGAATTTTGTCTAATGAAGGAGATGGCAACAATTGTAACTAATGGAATGAACACATACTTCCACAAGATATAGAGAGCAATATTTCCTTGTATCTAGATGGCACTTGAGTTGAAGTACATAAGTGTGTAGTAGGCAAGTGTGTGGAAACAAAAGAGATGAATATTTAAAGAATTACTACTAATTCATTATTTCTAGGACATAACATTGCATAAAAATCAGGAAATAATGGGTGCCTAGATGTTTGGTCCAAGCCTTCCTACTATGTCTTATCCATATTCATCATCTTTGTCATTTAACTACAGTGGTAATCAGTGATTTGTACAAGTGGCCTAAAATGGAGAAATACTGTTTTAATTCTACCTGTGGCTTGATTTTTAATGTTATTCCAGTGTAAAATTGAGTGTTTACCTGTTTTCTCAGGAGCTTCAACTCCAGAGGAGACTCGAGAAGGGAAGAAAGATAAAGAAGGGGACCGGACATCTGAGGAAGGAAAGCAGAAAAGCAAGGGCAGCAAACCTTTAATGCCTACCTCTACTATCCTTCGTCTTCTGGCAGAGTTGGTGAGATCCTATGTTGGTATTGCTACCCTGATTGCAAACTACAGCTATACTGTGGGCCAGTCTGAGCTGATCAAAGAGGTAATATTTACAGTTTTTTTCTTTCTTTGATACTTTGGTTACATCCTAGACTGTGTTGGAAACTTAATACTCATTGAAAGGAAAGCTAGTCTTTTCACCATGATGTGAAGCAATCAGTTTAACTACAAGGAAACAGTTGATGAAATCTTTTGTATCTTGTTTGGCTTGACAAATTTTTAGATTCTTTTTTATTTGAGTCATTTTTCTGTTTGTCACTAACACTGTAGTATTGCTATGTAAATTATACAGATGTATATCTCTTTGGTGATATAGGCTTAAGAATATTATTGCTGAGCTCTAGAACATGAATTTATATAGCTTTAACAGATGCTACCTGAAGTTTACCAGAGTGTATATTCTAGTAGTTTATGAGAGTTCTGATTGTCTCACCTTTATGCCATCACATATTTAATTTTATTTGTTCCAGTTTTGTGGTTAGGGTTTGCATTTTCTTGTTGGCCATATTTTCATGTTTTTTGGTTGTTGAAGAAGGTTTGGTTGGTTGGTTGGTGGTGGTGAGACTCTTTTGTTGGCCTTAAATTCCTGGGCTCAATATTACCATCCACAATCACCCTCAAGAATAGCTGGAACTGTGCTTGAATGCCAGTTAACACTTGGCTTCAAGTGTTTCATTAGATTCCTTATACATATGAGCCCTTTTTGTCATACATACATTCAACTTGTATATACTTGTTTCATATCAAAGTTTATATTCATATAAATTTTATTACTAATTTATGGAACAAAACATTTAACTATAAATGTATTGAGTATCTTGCTTATTACTTATCCAAACATCTTACAGGTGTGGCTAGGTGTTTTATAAATACCATTGATATAGAGTTAGCAGAAGATTCAGAGATACAAGTGAGGGCACACTATATAGGGCCTGAATAAATATTGAAGCCCTTGTCTTTGATTCTAAGCCAAGTGCTTGTTATGTAGTTACATTGAAATTCTCAGATTGTACTAATATGATATATGATATTACTAAGATTCAAGAAGTTTTAGCTTTGTATTTCATTGAGGTTGAGTTTGTCCAGTTCTCCAATCTCTAGAGTACTGAAGTATATTCTACTTACTATAAATTTGACAGAAAATCATTATTAAAAAGTGTGAGTTGAGTGACATTTATAGTGTTGTGCAGCTATCGCTTCTTACTTCCAAAATTTGCCTGAAAAATATAACCTAATTTTTTCCTAAAAATCAGAGCAGAAATTATAGAGTAAAAGAAGGGTCCGTCTTCCTTGTAAGACCTTTTTGTAATTTTTAGGTAATTCTATATTTCATTCAGCTACCAGTTTTCAATACAGGGTCTCAGGTACATTGCAAGTGTCAAAAGGAATTATAGAATACAAAAATGGATGTTTGAATCCAGTACCCTTGATTAAATTCTTAGTGCAAGCTACTTTTCTTTAGGTCTCAGATTATTCTCCTCTCAACTGGAGAAAATGCTTGATTTACTTCAGTCTATTTTATTGGCTTGTTATAATCAACTCCATTAAAGTCACTCAAACACATGGTCTGGAAAGATAGCTCAGTGGTTAAGAGCACTAGCTGCTCTTCTAGAGGTTCTGAGAAGTCAATTCTCAGCAACCACATGGTGGCTCACAACCATCTGTATTGAGATCCAATACGCTCTTCTGGTGTGTCTGAAGACAGCATAAATAAATAATAAAATTTTTTTTTAAAGAACGCAATGTTGTTCGCTCTCTGCCATAATCCCAGTACTCTAGAAAGTCTTTCAAGCTAGCCTAGGCTATATGACTCCCAGCCTCAGATTTTTTTATTAAGATATACCAAGTATTTGTTACCTGTGGTGGTGTGGTGGCACACATCTTTAATCCTAGCACTAGAGAGACTTAGTGGCCACAGTTGTCTATATAACAAGTTCCAAGACAGCCAGAGCTACACTGTGTGAGGCCACCTCTCAAAAATAAAAAGTAGAAAGCAACATGACAACTCTATGACTGTCTGTGCTATGTGGTGGGAAATAGATGGGATCTGGAAGCTATATAAAGCCTCCTAAAGATTTCTAATTGGTTCACTACTTATCTAGCTTGTACCTTGGATGACTTGAAAGAAAAAGTTCTTACTTTGCTTTTATATGTATGGTGTGGATTAATTGCACTTTTGAGTAAGTGTTACAATTAATGACTTTTCAGGACTGCAGTGTGCTAGCTTTTGTCCTGGACCACCTCCTCCCACACACCCAGAATGCAGAAGACAAGGATACACCTGCCCTGGCCCGTCTGTTCCTTGCAAGTCTGGCTGCTTCAGGGAGTGGCACAGATGCCCAAGTGGCCCTAGTGAATGAAGTGAAAGCAGCCCTGGGACGGGCACTTGCTATGGCTGAAAGTACAGAGAAGCATGCCAGGTAAAGCCCATGCCTGGCTTAGTACTTGATAAACAAGAGCATCTTTTACTCCATGGTCCAAGGAGTTCATTGAACTTGAACAAGAGTTGTGTTCACACCAACAATGTACATAGAATGTCTAGTACCTATGGTCAATTGAAGTAGATATTGCAACTTAGAAAAATCAAAGGGATATTTTTCACTATATTCAGACACAAAATTGAGGAGATTTTAAATTTTCTGTAGTAAACAAAGTGTACTAACTAGAAAGGGAATTCTCTGTGTAAATATTATTTCCAGAAGAAAATTTAAAAGGCATAAGAGAATTATCTAAGGCAATTATGGTAAAGACATCTTTTAAAAATGGGCTGTATTCACTTGACAGAGGTATCAAACTTCTCTCCCAGACTTCAGGCAGTGATGTGTATCATCAGTACTATCATGGAATCCTGCCCCTCCACCTCCAGCTTCTACAGTAGTGCTACAGCCAAGACTCAGCATAATGGCATGAACAACATCATTCGACTGTTCCTGAAGAAGGGACTAGTCAATGACCTGGCCAGAGTTCCTCACAGCCTAGACCTGTCCAGGTAAAGTAATGCCCTGTGGTTGGTGAGGAGGAATCAGCTGCTCTTGTAAGAAAGCATCAGGTGTAGGTAAAAATTATGGTGTCTGTACTAAAAATGGATAGATTTTAGTTGGTTTTAATGTTATTCTTGATACTTTCTGAAACGATGACTGCTTTTCTTCAAAAGTCTTGCTTGCCTTCTAGATTTGGTGCAGTTGCTTCCCTGTAGTATAGTTTAGCCAAACTACTGCAACAGCTTAAACCTGTCTTAAACCCAGACTATATCATGTGGAAACACAGGGTTTTTTAAACCTACCATTAGTAATTCTTTTTAAGATTGACTAGTAAGCTGGAACCTACAATCTCAGCAGTTGTTTTGTCTCAGCCTTCCAACCAAGTACTAAAATTTCATGTATACACATACAATTCACAGCTAACATATTAAATTTTTTAATTGTCTAAATTCTTCAAACTCAGGTTAAACTCAATAATAACATTTATTAACAGCACCCCCTAACACTACCATTTTTTTAAGCTTCCAAACTCAGTTATTTAATGCTACAAGTCTATAGTTACATCTTGGTTGCACCTTTGCTCCATATGTGTTTTGCTTTTCTGGAGCTCAGTTCTTAGAAATTTTTTAAAACATACTATTTAACTTTCAAATACTAAGCAAATATTTCCTAAAGATGAAACATTTATACCCTAAAAGCTTGCTATATAATGCTTAATAATCATATTCTCTTAGATCTATATTCACATGTTTCCAGTTATTTTAATTGTTCCTTCAACAGCCTTGGGGAGTATGTTTTTATCCAGGAACCAAATGAAGATCATGCATGACATTTTGTTGTCAAAAAGCCTGTTTCTCTAGGCAGGAATATATCTTAATTTGTAGAGTCTTAGCTAGTATGCATGATGCCATGGATTCGATCCCCAATGTTGCATAAATCAAGGTTGGTGGCAAATAGCTATAACCCTAGCATACAGAAGGCAGAAGAAAAGGGACCAAGAATTCAAGGCCTACCTGGAGCTGCATAAAACACTGTCAAAAAAAAAAAACCTATTGCTTTTCTTTGCACTTTTGACAGTGCTGAAGAATTCAGGGTAAATGTGTTACAGATGATTGCCTGAGTCTATATGTGATTTCCCCATTATGTAAATAATCCAAGTTAAACGTTTTAAGAAAAAAAAAACAATAATAATATGATATTTACTCTTCCCATCACTTATGGAGACATATGGGTCAACTAGCCTTCAATGATTAAACAATCCTGCTTTTATATCCCTATCACTGTAAGTTCATTCAATATTAATCATTCCTATAGTCCTTTCATCAGTGTTCTTGTTACTTAAACAGTTCATATTCCTTTAATCTTTTTTAAAGCTTTCTGATATAATGATAACCCAAGCTCATTTGTGATGTCCATGAGCTTTGGTTCACTTTATAGTGTTGGTTGGTATCAGAGATTGGTCAGATCTATAGGATCCACAGGACCTCTCTAATTTCAGTGGTGCCCTGCTTAGCCTCATGCTACATCTCTACCTGCAGATACTATGATATTTTCACTGAACCCTATAAATCCTACATTTTGTAGACTTAAAAGTGGTCATTGTGTTCTTAAGGACTAAAATAGGTGTGTGGTGGCATACACCTATAATCCCAGTACTTGAAATTTAGAAGGAGAATCAGAAGTTCACTGTCGTCATAGAGACTTTGACTAGCCTGAGCTCTAACTACATGAGGCTGTCCTAAAAGAGGATTAAAGACAAAATAAAGGAGTTTGGAGATGTTTTTGTTTGGTTAATTAGTTGGGATGGTTCTGTTTTTCCTTGATAATCTAAGAAGTATTTTGGTATTTGTATGTAGTCACCCAGAATTTATTCTGACTTCTACTCAAGGATTTCTCATGTGCTTGTCATAGCTTCATGAAATATGACATTGACTTAACTTTTGCTTTACTGGGTTATATTCTTAAAAATAATGGAAAGTTGAAAATACTAGACTCTTCTTTTCTCTCTTAGCTTCTAGCACCTATATGCTTAGGAGATTGACACCTAGTATTTCTATCCTTAGTTCTTGTATCTTTTGTTATCTCAGTCCCAACATGGCCAACACAGTCAATGCTGCTCTAAAACCCTTGGAAACACTTTCCCGGATTGTAAATCAGCCCAGTAGCCTTTTTGGCAGCAAGAGTGCTTCTAGCAAGAACAAGTCTGAGCAGGATGCTCAAGGGGCTTCTCAGGATTCCAGTAGTCATCAGCAAGATCCAGGTAGGGAATCAGAATAAATGGACTGCAAAATTGAATGGGTGGGAGTTGTTGCTTGTAGAATTAAACTGTTCTAGCTTATTGTTGTTTACCCGGGAACTTGCTGGTCTTGCAGATAACTGTCATAATGGTGTAGAAATCTGTCCCACAAGGAATTTCTTCATGTTGCAGCTTTGTTTGGCTATCTTCACACGTAGCCAAGTCTTTTTCTTCATCACACATTCATTTATATTTATACTCTGAGAATTTGTAAACTTGCCTAAAGACAAGTCATTTTGTTCATGCTTGCCTCATGATGCCCAGCATATAAACACCTTTTGATTATTTATTGTGCTGGTTGGTTGATTGTTTCAGGCGAGCCTGGGGAGGCAGAAGTGCAGGAGGAGGATCATGATGTCACTCAAACAGAGGTGGCAGATGGGGATATCATGGATGGGGAGGCTGAGACGGACTCAGTGGTGATTGCTGGGCAGCCTGAGGTGCTCAGTTCACAAGAGATGCAGGTAGGGAGGCAGATCATTCCAACATTCTTCTGTTGCGGCGCTGAACCAAACTCCCAAGTGTTGTGGGTGGGTGAGTACTTTAGATCTTACCTCAATGCAGTCTTCAGAGGAGCACAGAATGTTTAACAAATGTGTTTAAATTGTTTTAAATTAAAGTGGGGCTGGGGACAGAGCCAGGGTGCCATGTGAAATAGCACAGATCCCAAAGTAAAACCTGACCTGAGGCCTTTCATAGTGCAGTGTCTTTGATAATTATTGAAAGTTACTTAGCGCCATCTTATGCCATGCCACCAGATCTCACTGGAGTATTTAAATACCAGTCTTCTAAGGATTTTAAAGAAAGCATGGTAATTTGGTAGCAGTGGGTAAGAAATTGTGCCTGTATGTTCCAGAGAATGGCCTAGGAGACCATCAGTGGGAGAAGCCCTTGGTCTTGCAAAGATTATATGCCCTACCTAGTACAGGGGAATGCCAGGGCCAGGAAGCGGGAGTGGGTGGGTTGGGGAGCAGGGTGGGGGAAGGGTATAGGGGACTTTCAGAGAGGAAACTAGGAATTGTAAATGAAAAAAATTTAATTAAAAAAAAAAAAGAAATTGTGCCTGTGAACCTTAGCTGCTGGCTCTAAAGTGACCTGCATGTATTCCTGAACAGTGTTGAAGACTAATGTTAACCAGGAAAAAGACAGTGTGAGTGTGGATTTATTGGAAGCATGTGGTAGTCTCTGTGTTAATATCACCAATTATGTGGTTTCTGTGTAACATCCTATCACATATTATAGAAACATATGCTCCCTTACTGGTTTTATAAAAGGGTTTCCTTGCTAGCACAATGATAGACTTGTGTGTATCCATATGTATGTTCTCTTTCTCTCCAGGTTGAGAATGAACTGGAGGACCTGATAGATGAGTTGCTTGAGAGGGATGGCGGATCTGGGAACAGTACAATTATAGGTGAGAGCCCCAGAACTGAGTAAAGCCTCTTCCTTTGTCTTAGTCTCTCTTGGGAGGACCCTTTTTCTCATCATCTGCTTGCTCAGCTCTGCCTAGGGCCTCATAGCCAGCCTAAATTGCTGCTTGTCTTGATGTTGATGATCTTAACAGAAAAGAAATTAACAAGTTGTTTATAGGCCTGTGACAGGCCTGTGTTGTATGTGTCGGGTGGTGGTGGGGGTGACCATCAGCATAGATGATAACATCAGGCACACCAAAAGAGTTTTTATTCATAGAGGCCTAGAAGAGGCTGTAGGATGAGAAAATGCTTTTCTTTCAGTTCTTCAATGAAATCCAGGGGCTTTTTGCCTTTGTGTCTTAAAATATAAAAAAAGAGTGGTCATTCTTTAAGGATGGCCCCTTTTAAGTCTCAAATGGAAAATGACAAAGGTAAACAAACCAGCTGCCACCTCACTGTGAAGGTGTTTATGTTTTTATTTTACTGGTCAAGAAAACCAAAGGATAAATGGAAGTAGGCATGTATTCTTAAAAGATACAAAGCTTTTTCACATCCATCGTACTCTGTGATTGCACAATTAGTGGGATTGGCAAGACAGATGCGATCGTTCCATTTTACAGATGAGGAAACTGAGACTCAGACAGGTAAAGTGACTGGCCAAGCTCAATCTAGATAGTTGACAGCAGAGAATCGAGGTATTCTCCCTCATCGGAAAAAGAAAAAGGAAAAAAACCAAACGTGGATATCTATTAGGTGTACATAGCTACTTAGACGCACCCAGTCTGGAAAGGGAAGTCCTCTGTTGTTCAGTGAAGGCTCTGCTCTATAACCTTCAGTGAGCAGAAGTGGAGAGGATGAATCACAAGAGGACGTGCTGATGGATGAAGCTCCTTCCAACCTCAGCCAAGCTTCCACCTTGCAGGCCAACCGAGAAGGTGAGAGTGCCGAGGCCAAAAAGGCCTCCCTTCTTGCCCTGCGCGTCTGACAGACACTACACTAGGGTTTTCCTGGAGGCAGCTGCCCACATGTGCAGAATAAGGAAGCATCTGTCTGCATGCGCTGACATACACCATCCACTTTATCCTCAGCCAGTTTTTCAAATAACGTTTTACTACTGCTTGCCCAAAGTTTGTCACTTCTTACTTGGTTCGCTTTCTTCTCACCCACCTGCTGTCATCGCTCCAGATTCCCTCTTATGAACAGAATGCAGTCACTAGCAAAATAGGACTGGAAAGGCAAGGGGGCACCAACAATTTGGTCAAGCCCTACATCGTGGCTCCTCAAGCACCTCCCTGGAGCCAGCTTCCACATTTCATCAACCCTGCTCAGCGTGTCAGTGCATTAATTGGCACTCTCAGGAAATCTGGGCTGGCTCACTAAGTCTGTACACCACCCTAGATCTGATTCTTCCTCTCTTAGAGTCAGATACCCCATCGCCTTCCCACTCAGTCTGCCGGCCTGCACAGTGGCCTGTTTTCTAGCTACTCAGTATAGTCCTCCAATGTGCTCCCTTTGTTTTAGATTCCATGAATATCCTGGACCCTGAGGATGAGGAGGAACATACTCAGGAAGAGGACAGCAGTGGCAGTAACGAGGATGAGGATGATAGTCAGGATGAAGAGGAGGAGGAGGAGGAAGATGAGGAAGATGATCAGGTGAGGGGGGACTGTGTTTGGGTTGGTTCAGATGACCTCTTCCATGGGAGCACAGAACTACAGGAAAACGGACAATCTGGGTTACTAGCTAGCCTCGTCGCCTCCCTCCCTCATGTGCTCATGTGGCCATGACACCAAGCTTCAGAAAACACTTACCTCCAGCAATTCTCCATCTCGTATTTTCCCTTAAGGAGGATGATGAAGGTGAAGAAGGAGATGAAGATGATGATGACGATGGTTCTGAGATGGAATTGGATGAGGATTACCCTGATATGAACGCTTCTCCCTTGGTCCGATTTGAGCGCTTTGACCGGGAGGATGATCTCATCATTGAGTTTGACAGCATGTTCTCCAGTGCTAGTAAGATACAGGGGCTCAGCTGGGTTTTTACCTATTGATTCTTATACCCTTCTCTAGGGTAAGCCAAGCAGAACTAAAGCAGCCATCAATCTGATAGAGGACACCAATTGTTTTACTGTCTTGACATCCTGGGTCAAGGGATGTCTGAATCCATCTCTCTGGATAGCATACATATCCTTGCAAGAAGGAATCGGAGGAGGCTGCTCTATCTCCACCTCAGTAAACAGGGAGCTCTTAGAGCCTGGACAACTTGATGTTTTGCTTGATTGAAAAAAATGAGACCAAGTCTACTACATGAGGCACCTGAATGCACACTGCAGTGACAGGGCAATCAATAATCTTTAATTTGTAACGCTGGATCTCAAGGTTTGGATGGACATCTCAAAGGTTTGGATGGACATTGCTGAGCCTGGCATTAGGGAGTGGATTTTATATATTCACTGTTCATCATGGATGCAACTGATCGGGAGAGAAAATGAATCTCTCCACTCCTTTTCTATCAACATCAACGTTCCTTTGTAGCGACGAGTTCTTAGCCTCAAGCTGTCTTCATGGGACAGGTCTTACCTCAAATCACAAGCATAATATATCTGAAAACACTTTTAACAGTTTTGGTCTGTTGTCTTGGCCATAATCTTTTACCTCTGAGCCTCAGTTTGTCACCTGTAAATGAAAAGCATGAAGAGAAAAACAAAATGAGCACTAGATAATTTTCAAGATATCTTCTATGATACTCTTAGAATTTTTGCGGTTTTCGTCAGCCTTATATTTGAGCCTTTGTCCATTCAACAAAATGAATGAATATCTGAGATGTGCATACCAGTCCTTGGTACTGGTGATGAGGTGGTAACAAAAAAAAAAAAAAAACAGGAGTTTTTACCCTCTATAGGAACTTATGGTCTGTAAGGAATTATAAGAAGACACCACATTTAGTATGGTAATGCACAGAGTAAAGGTATATCTAACCTGACCTGTTAGACTTTAGAAGTAACATCTTGGACTGAGAACAAAAGAACAGGTGAGGAAGGGAAGCAGGGTCTTCTAGGCCAAGGGGCCAGCATCTGAAGTGCCTAGAGGCATCACTGTTGTGTTGAAAGTGGGCTGGGAAAAGGTAGGATTACATTGAGGTGGTGGCATAACCTGTGGTTGTATCAGATCCTGGATTAGGTGTGGGAATGAGGGAGAAAGGAGAAAGATTACATTTCCATATGAGCAAGGCCCAGGAGACATGGTTCTACACATGAACAGCTATGGAAGAAATTTATTTTTGGCACTGACCCCTTTTGCATATTTTCTTTGCAGCAGACATTCCCCCATCTCCAGGAAATATCCCTACCACCCACCCATTGATGGTACGCCATGCAGATCACAGTTCCCTGACACTGGGCAGTGGTTCTTCCACAACTCGTCTTACCCAGGGCATCGGTCGCAGTCAGAGGACCCTCAGACAGCTCACTGCCAATACAGGCCATACCATTCATGTTCACTACCCTGGGAATCGCCAGCCTAACCCTCCTCTTATACTCCAGAGGTGAGTTTGTGTTGAAGCAGAATCAATGAGAAGTTGGACTCAATGAAGCTCTTAAAAATTATAACTGAGGGCTGGTGAGATGGCTCAGTGGGTAAGAGCACTGTCTGTTCTTCCAAAGGTCTTGAGTTCAAATCCCAGCAACCACATGGTGACTCACAACCACTCGTAGTAAGATTTGACACCCTCTTCTGGTGTCTGAAGACCGCTACAGTGTACTTATGTATAATAATAAATAAATCTTTAAAAAAAATTATAACTGAACTTCAACATTGTCTTGACCATAAGAATAAACAGTCCCTCATAATTAAGGCGTGTGACCCATAGTAAGTGAAACAATTTTAAAATGAAAGAATGAATATAAGTGCCTTAAAGGTATACAACAAAGGCATTAATGCCTAACATGGTGCCTGGCATACCAAAGCTTCCTAGTGTTCAAAGAACTAACTAGAATATAGGCAGTTCAATCTCGAAGTTATCAAACTGACATGCTAATAAAAATGGTAGTAAATGTTTAGGTGCGGTATGACTAAAATCTACCCATAATCCTATAAGTTTACTAGATGTACATGCTGGATCTCATGGTTAACAGGCTTCTGTGGACCTAAAAATGAAAGTGGTACCTTACCATTATCCTACAGGTTGCTTGGTCCCTCTGCAGCTGCTGACATTCTTCAGCTGAGCAGCAGCCTTCCCTTACAAAGCCGAGGCCGGGCCCGCCTTCTAGTGGGCAATGATGACGTCCATATCATCGCCAGGTCTGATGACGAGCTGCTGGATGACTTTTTTCATGACCAGAGTACAGCCACTAGCCAAGCAGGCAAGTTTATTCAGTAAGAGGGAGGATAGAGTTCTTTGATTCTTCTTCTAAGAAAAGTAGTCTCTTTCCTGAAGAAACTACTTTTTTTTGGTTTTTCAAGACAGGGTTTCTCTGTATAGCCTTGGCTGTCCTGGAACTCACTTTGTAGACCAGGCTGGCCTCGAACTCAGAAATCCGCCTGCCTCTGCCTCCCGAGTGCTGGGATTAAAGGCGTGCGCCACCACGCCCGGCCTAAGAAACTACATTTTATAGGAGCCAAAACCACTTGGTGACTTAGCCAAGGGCAACAACACAGGTACCTCTGGGTACCTGTTATACAGCAAAACTGTGGCAGACCATGGATTCTTTTAGGGAAATAATGCAGTTTTTAGGTCAATAAACACTTCATAAAGCCAAAAATTTCACTTCATTTTGTTCTCTTATAGGAACCCTGTCCAGCATCCCAACAGCTCTAACCCGATGGACAGAGGAATGCAAAGTTCTTGATGCTGAGAGTATGCATGACTGTGTTTCAGGTCTGTGACAACTTGAATATCAGGGTAGTAATGAACCTTCCAGCTAGAATGAGTATGCAGAGAGTTGTTTTTGATTCTCTGGCTGTTAGCTCTGCCTCTCTCCTTTTCAACCTTCCAAAGTAGCCTCTGATTTTTACCCTTTTTTTGTAGTGGTTAAAGTGCCCATTGTCAATCACCTGGAATTCTTGAGAGATGAGGAGCTAGAAGAGAGAAGGGAGAAACGCAGGAAACAACTGGCTGAGGAAGAAACAAAAATAATAGACAAAGGCAAAGAAGATAAGGAGAACAGAGATCAGAGTGCACAGGTGAGGTGATTCCAAAAGACTTAAGAGATGCAGCATTTTGTATTTACTATGGTTTTGCCCTGCTCATAGTACTAAACTACTGAAAAATTCTAGAACATTACATTGAACATGGAAGATTGTTCATTTCCAGATTGACTAGGCAAAAAGAAAAAAAAGTCAAACCTAGAGAGAGGTAAATTATTTTTCCACTACCTTACTGGGAAAATTATACAATAGTCTTACTTTGTAAACTCTTTCTGAGGCCTAAAGGTAGACTCTCACTCAGCCCACGTTCTTGCTTCTCACTTCCATTTCACAGTGGACTCCAGAAAATTTTTCCACCTGAAATCTATTACCATTACAACTAATGTATATACATAAAAGCTAATAGAAACACACAAAAAGAATGGAAGGCTGTAGTATGTCCCACTCGGCTAGTAGGATATTGGGTAATTTTTTTTCTTTATTTGCGTACCAATCAAAGCTTCCCCTCCCTCCTCTCCTCCCAGTCCCTCTCTCTCACATTCCCTTCCCTCTTCCCTTATTCCTTTCTCCTTAGAAAACAGGAGGCTGCCAATGGATATCAACCCACCCTGGTATATCATATTGCACTAGGACTAGATGCATCTTCTGTTGAGGCTAGATAAGGCAGCCAAAGGCAGACAACAGAGTAAGGAACAGCCCTTGCTTCTCCCACATGAAGACCAAGCTGTATATCTGTTAGATATGTGGAAGGACCTAGTTTCAGCCCCTCTGGGCTCAGGTTATTTGATTCTCTAGGTTTTCTTGTGGTATCTTTGACCTATCTGGCTCCTTATTGGGTAAATTAAAAATAAAGACATGAGGGTCTAGAGGTAGCCTCAGTTTCGTTCCTACCAATGTAACAGCTTAAAACTAACTCTAGTTCCCTGTGATCCAACACCCTCTTTGGTTTCAGCCCAACCAAAAGAAAACAAAACCCCACAAACACCAGGTTCAGTTCAGAGAGCTCTTACCCCAAAACAATAAGACAAAGAAAAATACTAAAATTCACTGCGATTGGATCAGTGGTAATGTGCTTGCTCTATATAAGCCAAACCCACATACTTATATGCAGGCACATCCTCCTACACATGCAAAGAAATGGGGGGGGGTGCGTTAATATTGAGGGTATAGCGTAGTGATAGGGCACCCTTCCAGTCTGTACAAGGTCCAAGTTTGATTCCTAACATGCTAAAATTAGTGCAGACACATTGAGATATTTGTTTATAGTAACAGGCTTACTCTAACAAATATCTTTATTTAAAACTTTGCCTTAAAAACAGTAACATTGTATATGACTAAAAGCTAAAATGGGCATTGGAAGTCTCAGTGGTATGTGCTTGGTTTGATCCAAAGCAATACCCCAAAGCAAAGCTAAAGTGGAAAAAATAATAAACCCAAAGAAGGGAAATGGGTGGAGCTACTAAGAGTTTGCTCTCTCACAATTGTGCTTATTTCTAATGTGTTCCTTTTTATTCTTTCATTGTTCATTTCCTGCTCACTCCCTTCCTTTTGTCTTTATGTGACCTAGTGCATTCTTTCTAGTGTGTTGCTAGAGATATAAACTCACACATGGTAAACTTTTGAGCTCTCCAGCTGGCCTGTATTCCCCAAGTCCTCTCCAAAGCTGTTGAACATTAGTATAGTGTATGTAAAGGAATTGGATAATATTTTGTATTCTGAAATACCCACATGGCCAGGCTACTGAATTCCTTGGTAGTCTAGGTAAGAAATAATGGCTCTTATATTTGTCCTTTCTTGTGTGCTTTGTAAACATCTCCCAATAGTCTCTCTTCTCTTTGCAGTGTACTGTATCTAAGACAAATGACTCCACTGAACAGAATGTCTCAGGTAACCCTCCCTCCCTTCCACTCTTGCTAATTAATCAGTGGATTCTTTCTAAATAGCTGGCCACATGGGCTGAAGACAGACACTGGTGCTCTGTGGGATGAGGTAGTAGATTGTATAGTTTTAGGGTCATACCCCATCTTGGAGATAACTATACAGTCTACTGTCTTTCCCACGGTGGTACACTTCACATCCAACTAGCCCTATTCAAGTTCCTGTTATGGTTATGCTGTGTTTCGGTCTGATATGTACACAGGTCATGTATCTTGTTCTTTTCCCCCAACAAACATCTTTGAGGTACATCCTTTGGTATTGCACTTCATTAGAACACCTGGTGGTAGTGGTTCTCAGTTGCCAGTCCTCAATGAAAATTAACACAGGGAAGTCTAGTATGTATTTTAGAGCTAGATTTATTCCATTGAAGAGACTTTTATATTTAGAAGTTATGTTCTCCTAGATCTTGGATAACAAAATAATGTTGCTAAATTACTGTTTGTTTGTTTGTCTGTTTGTTTGTTTTTTCTTACAAAACCAAAAGTAATGCCTAGTTTAGTCCTTTTCATTCTTAATCTAAAATCTTAGTGGTCTATGGAATTTAAAAGTTTTAAGAACGTCGTCTTTTAAAAATGGGGCTTGGGGGATCATAGCTTTGTGGGATATATATACATATACTTCTTTATTCCTTCTAATCATCTTAACAATGGTTAGTAATCATTTTTGTCATTGGTGGTATCATGCTTGCCTCATGTCTATTCAGAACTTTCTTCTGCCCTTGAATTGGGAGACTTGTTTTACCAAAGCCTACATAATATTTTAAAAGCACTAAAAAGAGAATAGCTGTCCCAGTGCTCTTAATCTAGCAAAAGGTATATGAAAGAGTCCATGCTACAAGGTAAAGTGGCCTTTTGCCTACTGCCCTTACTAGACACATCTGCACATGCTGGGGTGAGGTAGTAAGTTGTATTGTTGTGGGGTAGGGATTTTAGACCCCAGTAAGAAGATAACTATACAACTTACTACTTTCCCTGGTATGTGGCATATTCACATAAAGTCTTGGCAGAATTGACTCCATTAGAGAAAAGATGTAAATGTTTATTCATTGAACAGGAATATAATAAAGGGAGGTGGAAGGGAACAGGTGATAGAGTGAGGCAAATAATGTTAAATGACTTGCCCATATATTAGAATATATTAACTGATTGTTTCACTATTGAGTATAAACTGGACATTCTTCAACTCTTTGATTCTATGATAACTTCATTTACTTATAGTAGAATATGAATATGAATGGAAACTAGGAATTTTTGAATAAGAAGCAAGGCATGTTGGTTCATACTTGCAATTCTAAAACTTAATAGGCAGAGGCAAGAAAAGCAAATGTTCGAGAACAGCCTTGCCTTGGCTTTAGCGTGAACTCAGTGTTAGCCTAGGCTGCATGAGACCCTGTCTGTAAACAACAGCAGGAATGTAGAATTATGAATAAATTCTGATCATTTCTTGTTCTAAGTAGATCAGGAAATGTAAAGATCAATAAGCTTTTAGGAGAATTTTTTTCTGGGTAGCCTTGCCCTATCTATGATATGCAACTGTTCCCTTCTACCTGGAACATAGAAAAGATTGTATTCTCTAGATCATCAGAGTCATATCTCTGGTGTTGAGATACAGATAGTATTGTTATTTAGCCCTCATTATTATGATATGACATCCAAGAACTGTTTCTGGGAACAGATTGATTTGAGAAAGATTTTCATAGCTTTTATTTAAATGGGTCCTTACCAGACGCATGTGTTGATTGGATTCTTCCCATGGTCTTCGCTAAGTTCCCCTTAACCTTGAATATCATTCTTTCCAATAAAGATGGGACTCCTATGCCTGACAGCTATCCAACAACCCCCTCTTCAACGGATGCACCTACATCTGAGTCCAAGGAAACACTTGGTACCCTACAACCCTCCCAGCAACAGCCAGCACTTCCACCCCCACCATCCTTAGGAGAGATTCCTCAGGAATTACAGTCCCCTGCTGAAGAAGTGGGAAACTCTACACAGCTATTGATGCCTATAGAGTTGGAGGAATTGGGTCCCACAAGACCAAGTGGAGAAGCAGAAACAACTCAAATGGAATTGTCTCCAGCTCCCACCATAAGTGAGTAGAATGTTATCTTTAAAGGGGCATAAAAAAGAAAAGAATTGCTATCTTTGTAACTTTTCTCTGCTTTCTGACTTTAAAGAATTAGGAGCTCAGAATCCTCAGTTTACACTCCAGCTTTCTTAGTTGAAGCTGAGATTTCTTCTTTGTGTCCTCAATTAGTTATTGTTGTATATCTTAATGATAGTATTAGGCATGCCATAATTTATCTAGGCAATACTCATTTCTGAACTATCATGTCAGGTTTGTTATTTAACTTTGAAAATAATTTTTCAAAGTTGGTGGTGCCTTCATTCATAAGCTGAAATTCTATATCATTCAGTTCCTATCATTTACATACCTACTGCTCACTTATTTAAAATAGTGCATCAAAATCTTCAACAATTTTTTTTTAACAAGGCAAATTGAAACTGGCTTCACTATACCATTTCTATGCTGTGGCCTGGAAAGATTTTTTTTTTAAGATGCCAGTTTTGTTTGTTTTTGTCAGGGACTGTCAAAATTTCTTTTCCTGTTGCTGTGATAAAAGAATCTGACAAGTTATTTTAAGGGAAGAAGGGTTTATTTTACTCACAGTTTGAGGTTCTGTTCTGTCATAGCAGGAAGAGTCACAGCAGAAACTTCAGGGAGCTGGCCACATATCATTATGCATAAAACAATACATGCATGCATGCTTCTCAGTGCCTCTTCTCTAGTTAAACAGCCAAGAGTCCCTGGGAGTGCTACCACCCACAGTGGCAATTCCGAAATGATGTTTTCAAAGGCCCATGTCCTAGGCAATATTAGATTTGGTCAAATTGATGATCGCAACATAACCATCACAAGACAGTAACCATTACAAGAGCCTTTTCTATTTAGATAACTGGAACCACTAGCATGTTTGTGTAACTGGTACCTGCAGGAAACATGAGAGTAACAAAATCCCTACTTCTGATATCTAGGGACATTGTAGACATGTGTAGAACAAACGTGTAGTACATAGAAAGTCTTAAGGAACTTAGGGGCAGTTGAGATGGAATGTAGATGAGTGAAAAGTCTGTACTAACTGTTGCAAAAGGAAACAACCCTACCAAAGACTTTGCCTGTTATATAACCTTGATTTAAAGTAGCCATCTAATTTCTCACTCTTACTTCCTTCTAGCCTCTCTTTCCCCAGAGAGAGCTGAAGATTCAGATGCATTAACAGCTGTCAGCAGTCAGCTGGAAGGGTCTCCCATGGACACCAGCAGCCTGGCTTCCTGTACATTAGAAGAGGCTGTGGGTGACACTCCAGCAGCTGGCAGTTCTGAGCAGCCCACAGCAGGTAGCTCCACTCCTGGGGATGCCCCATCAGTTGTGGCAGAAGTGCAAGGCAGACCTGATGTATCAAGAGAATCCAACCAGCCACCTGAGGACAGGTAAGTACTATACAGCCAAGAGGAGATTAGGAATGCATTAGAAGTTATTCAAGCTAAACACTTGCTTGTTGCACTGTGATTGATATGTCGTATCTGAGATGGGTATTAGGAATGTTTTTGTTGTTTGGTTTGTGTTTGCTTTTTAATGGGAAAACTGTATAAAGAAACCTAAGGATGATTTCTTTCCCTTAGCTCCCCCCCTGCATCCTCTGAGAGTTCTTCCACCAGAGATTCTGCTGTGGCTATCTCTGGAGCAGATTCTCGTGGAATTCTAGAAGAGCCACTACCTTCAACAAGCAGTGAAGAAGAAGATCCTCTTGCTGGTAAGTCCATGCGTGCCATAATGATAATTTCTGTTTCCAAAAACTCAATTGCTCGAACAGACATACCCTCCAAACACTTTCCTCCAGGTACTTGTGTGAGTTGTGGGTGAGGGTTGTTGAAGATAGACTAGCAATAAGAGGAGACAAGTGTTGTGTAATGGAATACGTTCAGGCTTAGAAGGCAGGTTAGCCTTAGCTCACTCATTTTCTACTTTTATAAAATAGGACCATTATTTAATATCTCTAATCTTCATTGACAGACACTATGTTAGTCAGTTTTCCATTGCTGAATCAAATGTCTGAAATAGCCAACTTTTAAAAGAAACGATAAGCTTAGCTCACAGTTAGAGTTTTCAGTCTTTGGTCAGTTGTTTCTTGGTCTCTGTAGCAAGAGACTACTATATAATGGTGGCCATACACAATCTACATGAAAGTCTTTATAAAGGTTGACTTGACAGCGTACACCACTAATGAACTTTTTGAATTTATTTGAGCTGTTGAACTATGTGACGCTTAGGAAGATGGGTTGTGGCTCTTCTCCATATCTTTGCAAGCAATGGAAACACAAAAGACTGATTTTTCTCAACCAGTGATTTGTGTTTCTTTTCTCTGAGTATACCTTTGAACATCCATGAAGATGTAAGTCCCTTTACATCTTACATCTCTTTAGGTATCAGTCTCCCTGAAGGTGTGGATCCCTCCTTTCTGGCTGCTCTCCCTGATGATATCCGTCGGGAAGTCCTACAGAACCAGCTGGGCATACGTCCACCAACCCGAAGTGCTCCCTCATCAAATAGCTCAGCTCCTGCAGTAGTGGGGAACCCTGGTGTGACTGAAGTGAGCCCTGAGTTCCTGGCTGCCCTACCTCCAGCCATTCAAGAGGAAGTATGTAAGCGGGAACATGGTGAGAACAGTTTTAGCTTGAAAGGAGCTATATACTCTTACTGATTTCTTTTCTTCTATAGGTGCTAGCACAGCAGAGAGCTGAACAGCAGCGACGGGAACTGGCTCAGAATGCGAGCTCAGACACCCCCATGGACCCTGTGACCTTCATTCAGACTCTGCCCTCAGATTTGCGCCGTAGTGTCCTAGAGGATATGGAAGACAGTGTGTTAGCTGTGATGCCACCTGACATTGCAGCTGAGGCTCAAGCTCTAAGGCGAGAACAAGAAGCACGGCAGCGGCAGCTCATGCATGAGCGTCTTTTTGGACACAGCAGTACTTCTGCACTCTCTGCCATTCTCCGAAGCCCGGGTACACAGGGAGGCAAGTGGGAGGGCTCTGGAATATCTTGGCCTTGTTTTTAAATTAGCTTCTTTTTACTACCTGTTATATTGCTTGAACCCAGATTCTCTTCACTTCACCAAATTCAGTTTCCTTTTTCTTTTCTTGTAGCTTTTACCAGTCGCCTGAGTGGCAACCGTGGGGTCCAGTATACTCGCCTTGCTGTACAGAGGGGTGGCACCTTCCAGATGGGGGGTAGCAGCAGCCATAATAGGTACCCTTGTCTTTTTTTTAAACCTCACTATACTACCTTCTAAGTCCCTTAATTTCATAAGTAGAGAAGTTAAAAGATTTTGTGGCAGCCTGGATGACCATTCTGGGCTATTTTCCTTGAAATGAGTAGACACGCAAAATCCATTTAAATTCCTTTATTTTCAAAGTGCAACAGCTTTGACTAGGCTTAGCTGAAAGACCAGACTCAAAAAGGCAGGTTAGCAGCAGAGACTACTTATGGTTTTAACAAAATAGAAAGTAGAGGCCTATTTGGCCTTAGGACTGCAACAGATATGCTACAGAAATATATAGGAGAGGAGTTACTTATTGACTAACTAGGATGAAGCACAGTAGATTTAACATTCTAAAACAATTATAGAAGAGATCAGTCCTTATAAAAGAATGGCAGCTCCTTAATCTAGAAAAGGCAAAAAACAAGCTGTGGGTCATAGACTTTAGATTTTCATCACTTGGTAAATGATAAAAATATGAATCTCTGCTCTCTTCTCAGTGGTCATGTAATAAAGAGCAAATTATTTGATTTGTTTGAGCTTTTCACTCACAATCTCAATAATGCTGTACAACATCCTTCAGGGAAAGAAATTGTAAAGTACTGGTATATGATAAGATGCACAATAGACTTGTTGCTGTGGATTGTTTTGTCTTCTTTTACAGTCTTCCTGGCATTATCCCACTCGTTCTTCTCTCATGTACCTCATATACTGATCCTAGTGCTTTAGCTAGTGTTACCCAGAAACCATGCTCTGTTTCCAGGCCTTCTGGCAGTAATGTGGACACACTCCTCCGCCTCCGAGGACGACTCCTTCTAGACCATGAAGCCCTGTCTTGCCTCTTGGTCCTACTTTTTGTGGATGAGCCAAAGCTCAATACTAGCCGTCTACACCGAGTACTGAGAAATCTCTGCTATCATGCCCAGACCCGCCACTGGGTCATCCGCAGCCTCCTGTCCATTTTGCAGCGCAGCAGTGAGAGTGAGTTGTGCATTGAGACACCCAAGCTCTCCACAAGTGAAGAAAGGGGCAAGAAATCAAACAAGAGCTGTGCATCAAGCAGCCATGAGAACCGTCCCCTGGATCTGCTCCACAAGATGGAGTCCAAAAGTTCCAATCAGCTCTCCTGGCTCTCAGTATCAATGGATGCTGCTTTAGGCTGTAGGACTAACATATTCCAGATTCAACGTTCTGGAGGGCGTAAACATACAGAGAAGCATGCAAGCAGTGGTTCCACTGTCCACATCCACCCCCAGGCTGCTCCTGTTGTCTGCAGACATGTTTTGGATACACTCATTCAGTTGGCCAAGGTGAGGAGCTTGAAGGAATCCTTGACCCCAGGGCTTTCTGGGCATCAACACCTTGGGTGAGATCTGGACAGTAAAGGGCTAACAAATCTCTTTGTTGATTTATATTGTGCCATTTGCTGTTTCTGAGAAATTGTCCAATAAATAACTTCATGGAGTTTTATCTCTGTTATTTACAATTTTTAATGTACTATCTCGGTCATCAAAACAACTGTTTACACTCTATATGATTCTTGTTTTACAGATAAAGAAGCTGAGATTCAGAACACTTTAATAGCTTTGTCGTTTGACTAGAAAGTGACAAACTCAGTATTTTTTGAATAATAAACAGTGCTACTATACACCGATAATAATAAACAGTGCCAGACAAAATGCATTACCTCATTTAATACCAACAACTTTGTGTTGTTCTTCCTGTTTCATTAAGTGCAGAGAGACAAAATATTTAGAAAGATTGCTAATCTTGTCTTGCTTCAAAGTCCTTATTTCTTTAGGCTGCTTCACCATCTACTGGATAGAAGTCATATAATCCATCTGTCTTGTATTATTACCAGAGCTGTTAAAGAAAAGGAAGAGTCTGAGAAGCAATTGTCTTTTCCTGTCAGGCTTATCCTTTACAGAGACTTCTTAGATCGAACCTATTCTTTTCCCTGCAGGTGTTTCCCAGCCACTTTACACAGCAGCGGACCAAAGAAACAAACTGTGAGAGTGATCGGGAACGGGGCAGTAAGCAGGCCTGCAGCCCATGCTCCTCACAGTCCTCCAGCAGTGGCATCTGTACAGACTTCTGGGACTTATTGGTAAAACTGGACAACATGAATGTTAGCCGAAAAGGCAAGAACTCCGTGAAGTCAGTACCAGTGAGCTCTGGTGGTGAAGGGGAAACTTCCCCACACAGCCTTGAAGCCTCTCCACTGGGGCAGCTCATGAACATGTTGTCACATCCAGTCATCCGCCGGAGTTCTCTCTTAACTGAGAAACTCCTGAGACTCCTCTCTCTCATCTCAATTGCTCTCCCAGAAAACAAAGTATCAGAAGTGCAAACTAACTCCAGCAACAGTGGTTCCTCCACTGCTGCCACCTTAAATACATCTACTACTACCACCACCACCACTACTGCCACTGCCCCCACGCCCCCAGCTGCAACTACCCCTGTCACTTCTGTTCCAGCTCTGGTTGCTGCCACAGCTATTTCCACCATTACTGTAGCTGCTTCTACCACAGTGACTACCCCCACAACTGCTACCACTACTGTTTCAAGTAAGTATTTAAAGTCAGAGCTATGGGGTGTGTGCTAAGGCTCCCATCTTACTCTCATTTCCCAATCCAGATAGTCTTCTCTAAATGATAATTATTGTGAGAACAGGATGTGTTCATTCTTACCCTGTTTTCTCTTTATTCCATTCCCCACACTACCACCTTCCATGTGTATGGTGTATGCACCTGCACATTTGTATAAAGCCAAACCTGTACATTTGTATAAAGCTCCATCAAAAGTGGTGGAGTTAAATCCTAAGATTTCCAGACTAAACAATAATAGACTGAATGAATGCATTGTGATTTAAGATAACAGATCATCTCCGGAAGAAGAGAAAATAAGCCAGGTAGCAGTTGAGTTAAGAATTCTCTGCAGGTATAGGTATAGGTTGGTTGGTTAGTTAGTTTAGGGGGTGGGGGTTCGAGACAGGGTTCCTCTGTGTAGCCCTGGCTGTCCTGGAACTCACTTTGTAGACCAGGCTGGCCGCGAACTCAGAAATCTGCCTGCCTCTGCCTCCCAAGTGCTGGGATTAAAGACATGCATCACCACTGCCCAGTGCAGGTATAGGTTTTAAAGAATAAGTTGTGGGATATGACAGGGAACAATTTTGAGAAATACCTACGATTTTTGGTAACTTTACAAGGCATAGTTAAGAATATAGCTCAGTGGTAGAATGCTTCCATGGTATGTATAACATTTTAAGTTCAATTCTCAGCACACCAAAAAGATTTGGCCTTGATAGGTAGGTTGTCATTCTCTCTGCTTTGCCATTTTGAAGCCCTGTACAGTGCAGCACTTCCAGGTTTATGACAGTCACAGAGCTTTAATGTGTTCTGTTTCCTTGAAGCTTCTACTACTAAAGGCAGCAAATCTCCAGCAAAGGTTGGTGAAGGAGGCAGTGGTATAGACTTCAAAATGGTGTCCTCTGGCCTCACTGAAAACCAGCTACAGCTCTCTGTGGAGGTGAGTCTTAAGCTTTATACCTTCTGAAATGGAAGGAAAGGGGTAGATGTCTCAGTTCTCAGGTTAGGGCTTTTATTACCTCTCCTATATTTTACCTAGGTGTTGACATCCCACTCTTGTTCTGAAGAAGGCTTGGAAGATGCGGCCAATGTGTTACTGCAGCTCTCTCGTGGGGACTCTGGGACCCGGGACACTGTTCTTAAGCTGCTACTGAATGGAGCTCGCCATCTGGGTTATACCCTCTGTAAACAGATAGGTAATAATAAAATTCTATTCTGTCTTCTTATAAGACACACACACACACACACACACACACACACACACACTGAATTAGACCATGCTCCTAAAGCTCAGTTCTTGTTTTCATCTGTGGATTGTTTGAGAACAAGGTTGTCTAACTTTCTCATCACCAGCAACTGCTGCTCATCTGTGCTTAGTGAAGGAGTAGGGGAATATTATTCATAAGAACAAAAAGACCTACCTTTTTTCTCCCTAATAAGTGTCTAATATCTATAAGAGCCCCATGATGAAGTTGCAATAACGGCTCTTTTTCATCTTAAAGATATACCTCCACTATGATCAGGTTCAGGAGTTAACTCACAATAATGGCCTCCTTTGTATAGTTTTGATGATGCAAAAGTTTTAATGCTTGAAAATTGTCCATGGGTGATACATGATTATCTCATAGTTCCATAGATAACATCCTTTGAGGGAGAATAAGAATACCACAAAACCTGAGTAGGTTTAAGAGCTATATAAAACAGGATATGTCTCCAGAAAAGGTCCTTTTTATCCTCTATACCAAACTGCATTTTGTGTAGATTCGGTAAGACAGTCCAACAAATTGGTAGTCCCCCAAGTGGTTGGTCCATAGAAGAAACAATAAACCAAATAGCAAAAATTTCTGTTCACTTATATTTCCTGCAAAAATGCTCTGGTAAGGTTCAGCTTTCTGCTTTAAGGAAATTTCTGACCACATGAATCCTCTGCCTACCCAGGTACCCTACTCGCTGAACTACGGGAATACAATCTGGAACAGCAGCGGCGAGCCCAATGCGAGACCCTTTCTCCTGATGGCCTACCTGAGGAGCAACCACAGACCACCAAGCTGAAAGGCAAAATGCAGAGCAGGTGGGTGTGGTCTAGAATCTGGAACATTTGAAAAGTGGCTTTGGCTGGTTTTCCTCTTCTGTGTTTTTTCTATTTTTTCTATAACATACTTGACCTGGTGTTTTTAAAAACTTCTCCAATGGCTAATACTATCTTTAAGGTTATTTTCTCTAGTTAATACCAGAATCCCTCCTTGCTCTGAGTATTTATACTTTGATGTCAATATACATAAGCCACCTCTACACTGTACAGGTTTGACATGGCTGAAAATGTGGTAATTGTGGCATCTCAGAAGCGACCTTTGGGTGGCCGGGAGCTCCAACTGCCTTCTATGTCCATGTTGACATCCAAGACATCTACCCAGAAGTTCTTCTTGAGGGTACTACAGGTCATCATCCAGCTGCGGGATGACACACGACGAGCTAACAAGAAAGCCAAGCAGACAGGCAGGCTAGGTATAAAGCTAGAGTGTCTAATTGAGGGTGGTGGTGGTGATGCTGCTGCTTCTGCTACTGGGGGAGGGGGGTTGGTCCAGAGTCCCTGGAGAAGCTGGGCTAAAATGTCCTGTTTTGTTTCTATTTGACCTTTCCAAAAAAAGCACCACCACCCCCCTTTTTTATCAAATGTCGATGGCTGTATTGTATAACCCATTCAATCATCTACCTGAGAATGAATAGATCAAATTACAATTGAGGGGTAATTGAAATCTGGCAAAGAAATGGAAAGACCAGCATTTCTCTGAGAAAGACTTACAAGTGTGCTTTCTGCCTCCTTAAACACTCCTAACTAAAATATTAGCCATGTTCTCATACATTGGCTTCTGTCCCATAGAACACTCTACATGCCACTCTCCATTTTTCTGGCAACCCCTGCTCTTCTCTACCCTGGGACTTGATTATAAGGATACAAAACTGCCTGAACCAAAACTCAAATTCAACAAGATGCCCTATGGCATCCATGAAGGAAGAAAAGAATTTTGGGCATTCCCACTTCCTACATTTTATATCATGCCTTCCCCCTTTCCCTCTTTCTCACAGGTTCCTCCGGTTTAGGCTCAGCTAGCAGCATCCAGGCAGCTGTTCGGCAGCTGGAGGCTGAGGCTGATGCCATTATACAAATGGTACGTGAGGGTCAAAGGGCGCGGAGACAGCAACAAGCAGCAACGGTTAGCATGATGCCTGTGGCCCCTCATTCATTTCTCTACCCTCCTTCCTGCACCATGTCATCAGTGGGGGTTCATTACCCATACCTTGTATGCTTTTGCATTTTGTTTGCTAAATGAATGCCTCTAGACAACAAGGTTACTTTCTGTTGGTGTTTCTCTTGCTATTCATTGATTGTTTTACTGGTTTGTATTGATTGATATCTGGTTGAATTTAAAGCTTGGCCATCATACCTCACTCCCAGCTATCCAGTTAGCAGTGTTTTGCAAATTGTCTTATGTTCCATGCCTGGGTTCTGAAGGGATATAGGGTTTAAAAAAATTTAGTGTTGTGAAATAATGTAGAGACAACTCCAAAGGTTCCTGAGCTTGGTATACATTATCTATGGCCACTGTTCCACCCTATCCTTTAATCTCAGCACTTGGGACAGAGGCAAGGAGGATCTCTGTGAGTTCAAGGCCAATTTGGTCTACATAGTGAATTCCAGGACCAGAGAAACCCTGTCTCAAAAAATATAGTATATTACTGATCACACTGGACATAGTACAAGATTTGGGGGAATGACTCCAGCAGCAGTAAAAAAAAAAAAAAAAAAAAATAAGAAAAGAAAGAGCTGCTATTCTGGGGTATTTTTTTTTTTCTGCCCAGTTTCCTGTCCTACCTGATAAAGACATAGCTTAAATACACCACTTATGGAACATTATTCTGAGTTCAGTTTGAACAAATAGTAATAGCAGGAAGCCTACTTTCTGCCTACCTTACGAGTATGTATACAAACAGAATTTGGTCCAGAAAACTACAATTTTTGTCTATATTCAGAGTACCAGTATAGGGGTTGAGTGGGAATTACATGGGAGCAGCTTATGGGGAAACCTGCAGGTTCATAGTGAAAAAGAAGCTTGCTTGTCATTCTTTTGACCTAGAGAGCAATATACTTTGATAACCAGATAGGAGAAAGTATCTTCGAAACTCAAAGTGTGAGACTTTCAGGGGCCAACCTCTAGTTCCAGAGAAAAGCAGAGTTGCACCTTTTATGTGACCTTTTCTCCTTTTATCCAGTCGGAGTCTTCTAGCCAGTCAGAGACATCTGTCCGGAGAGAGGAATCACCCATGGATGTGGACCAGCCATCTCCCAGTGCTCAAGATACCCAGTCCATTGGTCAGTACTACTGCTGCTTGTTTTAAAAATAAAATAGTTCTAATGGATCTATAAATGTTCACAAGATTATAAATGTAATGTCAGCCCAGACAACATAGGAAGAACCTGTCTTTAAAGTAGCAGATTAGGGCCTGGCAAGATGAGTCAGTGAGTAAAGGGTATTTGAACTTGTCACCAAGCCTTGACAACCTGAATTTGAGCCTCAGAACCCACATGGTCAAAGCAGAGTACCAACGACCACAAGTTTTACTCCCAACATGTACCCTATGTGTTTGTGCTAAATAAGTAACATAAAGCTGAGGCAAGATTGAGCTACTCATATACCAAGCCTACAGTTACATAGTTAAACTCTATCTCGAAAGGAAATGAATGAGCGGGCTTAGCCCGTAAGGGTACTTGCTACAGAGCCATTACCAAGTTTGACCCCTGGTACTTATATAGTAGGAGGAAAAAGAAATTAACTCCTTCAAATTGGTCCTCTGGCTTCCACACATGCCATGGCATACACACACACACATAACAAAAATTTTTAAATAAGTGGGGAAAAATGTTGTTATAAAAAGAAAAAGGGGAGCCATACATGGTGGTGGCACATGTCTTTAATTCTAGTATTCTAGAGGCAAAAGTATGCATATCTAAGTTCAAGACTACTAGTCTGGGTCTACATATGAAGTTTCTGGGCAGCCAAAGGTACATAATGAGACCTTGTCTCAACAAACAAAAAAGAAAAGGAAAGGAAAGAAAGAATGCAGGATAGTGTGTGTGGGGGGGGGGTTGTTCATTAAGTCTTGGCTTCCCCCATTTGCTAGCTCTGAGTTACAAAGCATAAGCAGTACTATTTGGGATTTGAAACAGCCCAGTGTCCAATGTAGGTAAAGTGCTTCCCATGGGGGGTGATTTCAATCCTAGGTCATAAACACCCAACATGGTAACATACACTCTTCTAATCCCAGTATTAAAGAAAGCCAAGATGGGCATATCTCTGGGCTTAGGTTTGAGCTTGCTGACCAACTGGCGTACTCTATTCAGTGAGCTCTAGGTTAGTGAAAGACAGGTAGACCCTAGAGCAGTACTTAATCTATGGGTCGAGACCACTTTGAGGATTAAATGACCCCTTTCATAGGGTTCTCCTAAGACCATCCAAAAACACAGATATTTATATTATGATTCATAACAGTAGCAAAATTACAATTATAAAATAGCAGTAAAATTTAAGGTTGGGAACACCACAACGTGAGGAACTATATTAGAGAGTTGCAGTATTAGGAAGGTTGAAAACTACTGATCTAGGGGAACAATATCTAAGATTGATCTTTGTGCATATACACATAATTTTTTAAATATTTTTAATTAAAACAGGACTATGCAAAGTTGTTAAAATTAAATAATTTAATATGTGTGTAATACTTAACCAAGTACCTGGCACATAATAAATATGGCATTTTTCAATGAATTGCATACAGAATATTTTTGGTGCCCTTTAAACATACTACTTTAAAATGGTGTTCTCATAGGACATCCAGTTTTGAAATGCTTTATTGAATTATCTGGACTTTGTGAGGTAAATATTACTCCCATGTTCTGTATCCATCTTCTTTTACCCAAGGTCACACGATCTCCAAGTGCAACAGCCAGAACTCAAACCTAGGGCTGACAGAGCCTTGAAGAATAGTTAAGATTTGGTTAGAGGACAGAAGTGAAGGTCAGGAAGAAGCCTAAGCAAAACAGGGATCTTATGGGGTTCTGGTGTAAAGAGGGAGGTGGGGAAAGGGCTAGTGAGGAAATAGTTGCTTCTCTCTTACCTAGAAGACTCAACTAGTCTTGCTACTTGGCTATTAAGCAGTTGTGAATAAACTTCCAGAGAGGAAGGAAAAAAGTACCAACCATGGAGGATGGAGGAGTTCATTTTGCACTAAGGTTTCTTAAGGGCTTTAAGAGGCATGAGACTTTATTTAAAATTATTGAGTCAAAATACCTATTTTGTATCCTAGCCTTATCTCTAGAAAAAGAAAGTATAGAGAAGGCAACCTGATTGATTACAAAGACAGAATTTATCAGAATTTAATGAACATAATATTCTAAAACATAATTGTACTGGAAGACAACTTTCCAAAGTTCCATTGTAGCACATTGCCCTTAACATAAGAGGTTCCTTCTCGGCTAAGGAGGCAATGACAAGACTATATAATACATGACCTTTGAAAACTTGGAAAAGAGACTGGTATTATTTGAGGAGTCAAATTTGCTATTTAATTTACCTTCTAGATGTTGTTCAATGATTAATACTCATTGGCCAGTGAGCCCAGACTGTCTAGTGTCCTGTGCTTTTGATCTGGGAAAAACTCTCAAGTAAGAGAGACACTCTGAAAGTTTTTGACTGTCCTTTGTGTATCTAGTAGTCTCAGATGGAACGCCACAGGGGGAGAAGGAGAAAGAGGAGAGACCACCTGAGTTACCCCTGCTCAGTGAGCAGCTGAGCCTAGATGAACTGTGGGACATGCTAGGGGAATGTTTAAAAGAACTGGAGGAATCTCATGACCAGCATGCAGTATTAGGTGAGTTCCTCTCTGAGGTTACAGATTCCCAGCCCCTTGGTCTGCTCTTGGACACTCTCTGTCTGGTAATGGTGGTAGTGATTATTTTGCCTTTTCAGTCTAAGTTTGTTGAACTCCCTCTGTGTGTCTGTAACAAGAATTCAAAAGAATCGCCCTCTCTTAGTTAACTCTAGTACTTGTGATTTGTCTTTATAATTGATTGCCTGTTTTGCTTTTCTAACTTCCTCTTTTTATTTGTATTACCCTGCAATTTTAAATGATTCTATGTTTTATATTTGTGATTATGGGAAGGTGGGCGTGTTTATATGTTTACTTTGTGTCACTTTGCTGTCATTGCTATCCTCTAGTGCTACAGCCTGCTGTCGAGGCCTTCTTTTTGGTCCATGCCACAGAGCGGGAGAGCAAGCCTCCTGTCCGAGATACCCGTGAGAGCCAGCTGGCACACATCAAGGATGAACCTCCTCCACTCTCCCCTGCCCCCTTAACCCCAGCCACTCCATCCTCCCTTGACCCATTCTTCTCCAGGGAGCCCTCATCTATGCACATTTCCTCAAGCCTGCCCCCTGACACACAGAAGTTCCTTCGCTTTGCAGGTACATGGAACTCTTAGATCCGTAGATTTTTATCCCTATCTAATAAAGCAAAATGAGAGAGTTGGCAAACATGCTTTTGTATACTAACACCCAACACACACACTTTGCAAAAAAAAAAAAAATAGACCTAGTTAATTACAGGAGAGTTCTGCTGTAGAAGTTCTTATATTCCTTGCATTCCAAAGGATTTGGGTTTTATTGTAAAGCTGGGTGTTATAAATGCCCATTCATTCCTTAGGAATGGCCCCTGCCTTTAGCTATTTCCTGATTTAGGTCCCTAAAACAAATAAAACCAAGTTGGTTGCTAGTAGACTGTTTTGTAGTTTATTAAGACCTATAATATGCTGATTCCTGCTGTCATCTTTTCTCTCAGAGACTCACCGCACTGTGTTAAACCAGATACTACGGCAGTCTACCACCCATCTTGCTGATGGGCCTTTTGCTGTCTTGGTAGATTACATCCGTGTCCTCGACTTTGATGTCAAGCGCAAGTATGTACCCTGCTCCTGGGATGTATTGGGGTGAAGAACTACATAAATGATACCTGTGTCACCTTCCAGGGGAAAAAAAGCTATAGTTGTTCCTAGATTATAAGGGTTTCTTGGTGGTACTACATTTCTAAAGTCCCCTCTCAGCCTTTAGAGTCATAGTGGTGATATAGTCAAAATGAGGTTCAAGATTCCTTCCTTGTCATCTCTCTACTTCTTCTTATATACATAAATGTGCTTTCTTGATTGTTGCAGAAATCTAATATAATTGTCTCTATGATCTCTCATTCAGTAGAAATAGGAAAATTTTGAATTCATAATAAATGATCTAGCCCAGCTGCTATAAACTTTCTGGGTGTGTGGGGTTAAAAGATCAGACAGATATAAGTTGGCTTTGCCACCCCCAATCCTACTTCCTTTCCTTTTCTACATCCTAAGATATTTCCGCCAAGAGCTGGAACGTTTGGACGAAGGACTCCGGAAAGAAGATATGGCAGTGCATGTCCGCCGTGACCATGTATTTGAAGACTCCTATCGTGAGCTGCATCGCAAATCTCCTGAAGAAATGAAGAATCGATTGTAAGAGCTCAGAAGAGAAAACAGCTACGATGATTCAGGGCCTATATGCTATATGGTAGCAGTGGCCTAATCTGGCCTCAAGTTTAGGGAAAGTGGTTACAAAATTCCCAATAGCATTCTGGCTTAGATAATGTTAAATTGAGCTTCCTGTATTTGGACTTGGACTGCTGGTTGACCTTTTGGCTGACTTAGTCACCAAGTTTTAGGCAGACAAGGATGTCTTTAATGCCTTTGCAAGTGCAAGCTTAATATATTATTAGGCTAGGAATAGAAATTTGCCTGCAAAACAGATTGGTAACCCTGGGTTTGGGAGGCACCATGTGCTTGAGTGCCACCTGGCCGCACCACCCCCCTCCCAGTTAGTAATTGTTCACTGGTGAAGCCATCTAAAAGAAATTGATAGCTTTTAGCCATAATGCAGTAGCTAATGAGACAGATTAAAATCATGGTCTTTTTTTTCTAGAGCTCTCCTGGTACTCTATTTACTTCTTCATCTGACAATGGACTCTCCAACGTCAGATTCACAGAATCTTTCTTGCTTATATGATGCTACATGAATGGTCAGATCTGTCCTGGCTTTCTGCACAGCTCTCTTATTTCTGCTCTCTTATGCAGGTATATAGTATTTGAAGGAGAAGAAGGGCAAGATGCTGGAGGTCTCCTGCGAGAGTGGTACATGATCATCTCTCGAGAGATGTTCAACCCTATGTATGCCTTGTTCCGTACCTCACCTGGTGACCGTGTCACCTACACGATCAATCCATCTTCCCACTGTAACCCCAACCACCTCAGCTACTTCAAGTTTGTTGGACGAATTGTAGCCAAAGCTGTATATGACAACCGCCTCCTGGAGTGCTACTTTACTAGGTCTTTCTACAAACACATCTTGGGCAAATCTGTCAGGTGAGATTGTGGTAGTCTTTAGACTGACTGCCTTTAGCCCTCTGACTCTATTATCTTTATCCCCCTTTTATTTCTGTTCCTCAAGCCATGACCCTATCTATTTGCATTTTTTCTAGGTATACAGATATGGAGAGTGAAGATTACCACTTCTACCAGGGCCTAGTTTATCTGCTTGAAAATGATGTCTCTACATTAGGCTATGACCTCACCTTCAGCACTGAGGTAAGTTGGGAGATAAATTTGGGGAATTACCTTAGAACTGACTCTCTGTATCAACAGTTCTGAGAAAGCACTTTGACTTTATCAAACAGGAAATAGAATTGGTAAAATAATCCAAGCTGTCTCCTAGTTTCTCAGTGGGTAAGAGCACATGTTTTGCAAGCCTTATGGCCTGAGTTCAGATCTGACACCAATATAAAGAGCCAGGTATGGTCATGATTGAGTGCTTGGAACTTTTGAGTGCACAGTGCTTGGGAGTGCAACACAAAAGAGGATCACTGGAGATAGGCTGGCTGCCCGTTTAATTCTAGGAAGAGACCTTGTCTAGGGAATAATAGTGCAGAACACACAGACAACATTATCCTCTGGCTTTTTTAGTGTGCATATTATCACATAAACTTATATTCATACACACATGAAATAGTTTTATTTATGAATATGCCCATGTGTTCAGGTATATACAGATCAGAAGTGAGCATTGAGTTACATGGAGTTACAGAGCTCTGAACCACCAAATGTGAGTGTTGAGAACCAAACTTGAGCCATCTGGAAAAGTGAGCAGCTTGCACTTTTAATACTGAAATATATCTTTCTAGCCCTAATTTCTTATTTTCAATAAAAGTTTCAGAGCCAGTAAGATAGTTTAGCAAGTAAGCCTGATACTTTTGAGTTCAATCCCAGGGCTCAGTGTGGTGGAAGGAGAGAACTGACTCCTGCAAATATCCTCTGTAAGGAAAAATGTTCCAGGCTAGACATAGTAGCATGCATCTGTAACTCAAGCGCTGGTGGTAATAATACAGATGGAACTCAGAGCCAAATCAGCTTAGAGTTCGTTGAGAAACACTCAAAGTAACGTAGAACATGATAAGGGGAGACACTCTTTGAACTCTGCCCATGCCCACACATACACTGTTCCGGTGCATAATTCAGTTCATTATAAAAAGAAAAATAGAATTACCCTTTTCTAACTTGTTTTAGGGCCAAAGACTAATTTCCTTCATTCCATCCTTCAGCTTTTTCTCTCTGGAACATGGCAAGGAGTTAGGATATGTTTTTGCACCTCTGTGTTACTTGTAGCCCAGACCAAACCTGATGTGTATGATTTGTATCTTGGATGTTCTAGGTTCAAGAATTTGGAGTATGTGAGGTTCGTGACCTCAAACCCAATGGAGCCAACATCTTGGTAACAGAGGAGAACAAGAAGGAATATGTACACCTGGTTTGCCAGATGAGAATGACAGGTAGGAGAAGTGTCCTTTAGATAGACCTCTGCTTGTTCAAGAGGTCAGCCTTTTATTATTTCACATTTTATGTTCTTATTTCCTATGACATGGCTACAAATACCTTGCACAAAAGGAGTCAGAACACTTGACCAAAGAAAGCACTTAACTTCATCTACTATAATATAAGGGCCTAGAAACAGTGGTAGGTAAGACAGGCAGATCTGTCAGTTTAAGGTGTCAAACTAAGGCTGCATTAACTCTGTTCAGTTGTATGAGTTCTGATTCCATGTCACTTTTTTTTTTTAAAACCAGGAGCCATCCGCAAACAGCTGGCAGCCTTCTTGGAGGGCTTCTATGAAATCATTCCAAAGCGCCTCATATCCATCTTTACTGAGCAGGAATTAGAGCTGCTCATATCAGGGCTGCCTACCATCGACATTGATGATCTAAAATCTAACACTGAGTACCACAAGTACCAATCCAACTCTATTCAGGTGAGCTGCTAGCAGAGGTTTCCCCATACTCTGATAAGTATGAAACACTTATCAGTGCAGGTTTATGGATAACAGTATACCTGTGCCTCTTTTTGTTCTTCTGGAGCTGATGTTCTCACCTGTCCTGTAAAGGAACAAAATATTTCAAGTCCATTGCCATTTCCTTACATTTCTTTACAAGCTCTCTTAATAACATTGGTCTTTTGTGTGTCTCTTCTTACAGATCCAGTGGTTTTGGAGAGCATTGCGTTCCTTTGACCAAGCAGACCGTGCCAAGTTCCTACAGTTTGTCACAGGTACTTCCAAGGTACCCCTGCAAGGATTTGCTGCCCTTGAAGGTATGAATGGCATTCAGAAGTTTCAGATTCATCGAGATGACAGATCCACAGATCGCCTGCCTTCAGCTCACACATGGTAAGAAAACAACTTAAAAGTTTTCCCTTTTCAGTGATTGTATTGAGGTTGTAGGCGTGATAACTTCTAGACCGCCTACCCAAGATTGGGAGCACAAGTATGGCCTAGTCTACAACCTCAGTTTGTTTGTTAGGCCTATGGGGGAAGTTGAGGTGAGCAGATAGGCTAAACACAAGAGTGATGGCTGGAAAGACGTTTGCAAATAGCACTTTAGGGAATCATGGTGTGTTCCAAAGCTTTGCCTGCCTGGGCAGGGGCTGGTTAAGAGCTCCTTCCTACTCACAGGAACAGAATTTAGTTCTCAACACCTATGGAAGTCAGTTTGTGACTACTGTAACTCCCACCTGCAAGGTTAATAATGACCTCTTCTGGATTTTATAGGCACCTCCACTAACGTGCATATACCCATGCATATATATCACTAGTGAACCAAGATACCTCCTTAAAGGCAATTATTTCTTAGGAAATGTCATGATTGGAGATGTATGTAGTTCAGTTGGTTAAAAGTACTTTTCTAACACAATACCATGATTCCATTTTTCACACCACATAAATTATGTGCAGTAGTACATACCTGTAGTCCTAGGAGGTAGAACAATCAGAAGTTTTGAGTTTGAGAGCATCCTGGGATACACAAGACCAGGTCTCAAAAAAGAATAGAAAAAGCTAAAAACTAGATGAGGGACTGGATTAGCAGGTAAGATATATACTGCTTTTTAGAAGATTCAGATTCAGTTCCCAGCACTCACATGATGGCTCACAACCATCTATAACTGCAGTTCTCAGTGCTCTGATGCCTTCCTGGCATCAGCAAGCACACAGTAAGGTGCACATACATACAGATGGACAGGCAAAACACTTAATATACATAAAATAATCTTGTTTTAAAGTGAAGCCTTAAGGGATAGATTAAATTTACAAACTATATATGTGACTGCCAGCTGTCTCTTCTCCAGTGCATTAAATTTTATCCTATAGGTTAAGGCCATGGTGTATAAGTTATAGTAAGAGCCAATTTATGTTGCTAGTATTGAGGCCAGATTAGCAGGTTGGAGAAAAAATGGGAGAGTTAGCAAGAAGAAGTGGGTAGATGAGCTCTGGCTCAGAAAGGAGCAGGTTTCATTGTTCTTTTCTCGTGAATTTAATCTTTCTTCATTCTAGTTTTAATCAACTGGACCTGCCTGCCTATGAGAGCTTTGAGAAGCTCCGCCACATGCTACTATTGGCCATCCAGGAATGCTCTGAAGGCTTTGGGCTGGCCTAATAAATAAGGCCCTGCCTACTTCTGTGGGGTTTTTCTACCATTGTTGGACCTGGGGAGGGGGGGGGATTTAAAAGATCCAGAAAGAAAATGTCAAAATCCAATAAATGAAATTCACCAACTCACAGTGTGTGTTCCAGCTGCCCATCTTCCCTAGTGCATACCTGTTCGCTTCTCATTCTCTTTCGTCTCCCCTTTCCTTGCCTCTCCCTTTTCCATGCCGTCCACAATCCCCACCCTATGTGTTAAGAAGGCAGTAGCCTTTGCAGGGACCTGTTTGTCCCAAATGAACAGTGTGCTCCTCAGATTCTGTGTTCAGAAGGATTTGCTGCATTGAGACTTGAAACCTTTGGATAGGGGAAAAATTATATATATATATATTTTTTTGTTCTGTTTGCATTTCTTAATTTGTGCTTGGAATGTGTTGATGTGCACAGCTAATGATTCAATGCGAGACAAGATTGGCATCTGTGTTGTGGAGGTTTCAAATAAAGAGCACTCTTCATAACTCACTTTTCACAACGGAGTTTTTTTCAAACTGAAAAAAAAAAAACCCTCTTATACACATACTAGACAAGTGAACTTTCCAGAAAACCATTTCTGCCCCTCCTGATCACCCACCCACCTCCACTTCTGGTATAGAACTTCCTTCAGTCAGTTTCCCCAGAGAAAAGACTGACAGACACCGGGAATTGGGGGAATTTTTGTTATTTAAAATGGGTATTTGGAACACACTGCAGTTTGTTTCTATCAAAACAGTTTACTCAACCCACGCAATGTTTCATTTGGTAAGCATTTATGATAATCACAAGTTGAACTTTCTTAAAAGTTTTGGTCCCTTTCTAGTAAATTTTAATAAGCAAAATATTTGACTAGCTCGCCACAAGACCACCTTTTTTGTCTGTCTTGTCATTTGTTTGCAAGTATTCACAGATTATTAGTAGTCTCTTGTGGTTTTTACTCTATCCAGCACTTTATCAGACTTTGATGGTTCCAGCCTTGAACAAAAATTTAATAAATTTAGTTAGAAAAACAATCCCAAGTAGTACTTTCTTTGTGTGGTTTTTCTTATTGGGGCACTATGGCTTAAGTTTTTTTCCTATTGACATCTCATATTAGGTGTAGGAAAGAAAGAGATATACTCACCTTGATCCTATGGGCCTGATAAGTTGGCTGGCAGCCACTTTCTATTCAGTATTAGCTGTCTTGTATCTAACCTTGCTCTGACAACTGAGAAGACAGGTGCATTGTCCCTCAGAACATTTGTCTGGGAGGAAGCAGTCACCTCTCTGACACATGCAGTGTCTCTGAGTAGACCAGGCAGCATTGTAGATTCTCTAATGGCCTTGAGTAGCAATCTAAAGTTGGGTAGGAGTTGCATTTAAAGAGAGGAAAAGAGCCATTTAGATTGAGCCAAATGTAGTGAGAGTTCATCACAGGGGGGGTGGGGGAGGCTTAACTTTAGAATGGAAGGAAGAATTGTTGGGTCCACAAGAGCTAGTTCTAGCTTTATATGGTTGCTCACATCTATTATTGAAGGACTAAGCTGGGGCAGGAGGATTGCTGTAAGCTAAATGCCAACCTGAGCAGTAGAGTTGAGACCCTGTCTCACATAACTATAACTGTCTCAATATAGTCAGCTAATATAGTTCAGTAGCATGCTTGCATAGGATATGGAAGACCCTAGATATGGTGACCAGCACATCACAAAAGAATTGAAAGGAATGTATGGTTATGAGGTTGAGGGGACTGTAGGAATGGAGAATACCAGTAGAATCCTAGTGAAAAAAAGAAAATAGATATATTTACTAAACTTTAAATCCAGCAAGAGGCCTAGTTATACTATTCGTATAAACATCTAGAAGATGTGAAAGTTAGAATGTATTTATAAAGTACATATGTCGTACTAAAAATATCAGTTGTAATATGCAGCATGAAGTCACAGTATTGTGTTGAAGTACTAGATGTGGTATAACTAGTTCAGCTGCTTTGGGGGACAGAGGCCAAAAGATTACTTGAGCCTGATAGTTTGAGAGCAGCCTGAGCTCAAAAAGTTGCAAAATAGGCCAAACATGATTGCATATGCTTGTAGTTAGTTCCAGCTCTTGGGATATCTAGTCTGGGCAATGTAATAACCCTGTCTCAAAACATTACAAAACATCCCTATGCCTAAAGGATCTGAAAAGCCTCATAGGTGACAAAATTACTGTTTAATGTTCAAGATGAGTGGTGGAAAATGAATAGAAGCATGTAGCTAGGAAGAGGTATGTTTACACAGTAGGCTTCAGTATCACTGGTATTTCTTAAACTAAGTATAGTTGGTTATATAAATGTCCCTTATATACTGTGGTACATTATGATCTACAGTGTTTCATAGGTTGTTTTTTTAACACTGGGATCTATGCTGTCCAAGATGGCAATCCTGCCTCAGCCTCCCAAGTAGCTGGGTTTACATATACATATATATTACTTTGCCCAGCAGTGGGTTGGTTGGTTGGTTGGTTGGTTTTTAGTGTGTATGTGTGTTGTGCCTGAGTGTATATCAGTGTACCATATGTGTGCAGTGCCAAAAAAGTGTGTTGAATTCCCTGGACTGGAGTTAACAGATAATTCTTAGCTTCCATGTGGGTTCTGAGAATCAAACCTGGGTCTGCTGAAGCCTTCCTTTACCACTGAGACATCTCTCCAGCCCCAGAAGCAGCACCATTTTGATAACTTACTAAATTTCACAAGGCAGGAACTAAAATGTAGCTCAGTGATAATAGAGCACTTTACTAACATGAGAGCCTAAGTTCAATCCCCAGTTGGGCAAAAAGAATGAATTGAAGGAGATAAATGAGTCGTGAGCATAATAGAGGAGATAGTAGGACTCTTTCAAATACAATCATTTAGAAAATAGAATAAGCCAGATAGGTCATACAGGCCTATAATCCCAGACTCAGAAAAGTCTGAGTTTGAGGTCAGCCTGAGCTACAATAGTCACACACACACCTCAAAAATAAGAGGAATGAGATGGAAATAGGGTAGAGAAGAGAAAGAAAAACTTTACAACAGCAACCAGAATTACAAATTAACTTGTAAACAATGTGTTCTTATGGAAAAACTATGAGAAGCTTAAATTAAAAGGGCACTGGTTATCTGTAGAAATTGACCCCCTACACCTAAGAACCAACCCAACAGAACAATGTAGATGCCAGAGTGAAAAGACCAAAGAATATAGTCTTGACTGTAAGCATTCAATGCACTGTGGTCTAATGGAAGCAGAAATAACAAGCCTATTGGAAAAGGAATGACCTTTTCATTAAGATTGGAAAATAGTGCTATAGGAAGATAGTAAGTTTGCTTTGTGCTTTTCACTAAATTAATGCTTCAGGTGAAAAAAATATAAGCTTATTTAAACAATGTAGGCAGCTAACTCATGAAATACAGAAAATTTGTGCTAAGGCTAAAAACTACAGAACACAAAATGGGGAAAACTGAGGTAGATGGCTAATATTGGAGACAGCATAAACAGAATTATAAAGCGGTAATGATCTAAGAAAATACATTCATTCCTACCTGGCAACATACTAATCTTACATGTATTTTTTTTTCTACTTTCCTGAAGCAGGGTCTTTGTAGCCCGGGCTGACCTTAATATGGTTGATGATTTTGAGCCCCTAATTCTATTTCTGCCTCCCACCTGCTGGAATTACACCTGACTGTTCATAGTGGCCTTATTTGTGATAGCCAGAAGCTGGAAACAACCTAGATGTCCCACGACAAGAATGGATCCAGAAAATGTGGTTCATTTATGCATTGGAATACTACTTAGCTATTAAGAACGAGGACATCCTGAGTTTTGCAGGCAAATGGATGGAACTAGAAAATATCCTGAGTGAGGTAACTCAGACCCAGAAGGACATGCATGGTATATACTCACTAATAAGTGGATATTAGCCAAAATAATTATTGTACAGAATACCCAAGATACAGTCCACAGAACTCAAAAAGGTCAACAAGTTGAAGTGCCCAAGTGAGGATGCCTCAGTCCCACTTGAGAGAGAGAAGAAAGCAATCACAAGTGGGGAGGGACCTGGGAGGAAAAGTGGATGGGGGCAGTGGGGAACCTGATCTGGTATTGGGTGAGGGAAAAGGACTAAAGCCCTGAGGGCCAGCAGAAAGAATGGAAACAGGAAACCTTAGGAAATAGGTTGAGGGGGCCACCCCTGAATGCACCAGAGACCTGGGAGGTGAGAGCCTCTCAGTACTCAAAGGGAGGGACCTTAGGTGAAATGCCCTATGGTGGGGAAAGGGAACTTGTAGAGGTCACCTCCATTTGATGGCATCAAGTGGGGGGATGGAATTGCCATCACACAACCAAAAGCTCCGACCCAGAATTGTCCCTGTCTAAAAGAACTGCAGGGACAAAAATGGAAGAGACTGAGGAAAAGAAGATCCAGCTCAAGGGGAGGTCCCAAGGCCTGACACTATTCCTGAGGCTATGGAGTGCTCACAAAAAGGGACCTAGCATATCTGCCCTCTGAAAGACCCAACAAGCAGCTGAAAGAGTCAGATGCAGATATTTGCACCCAACCAATGGACAGAAGCAGCTGACCCCTGTTGTTGAATTAGGAAAGGCTGAAAGAAGCTGGAGAAGGGATCCTGTAGGAGGACCAGCAGTCTCAATTAATCTGGACCCCTGAGATCTCTCAAACACTGGACCATCAAACAGACAGCATACACCAGCTGATATGAAGCCCACAACACACATACAGTAGAGGACTGCTGGGTTTGTGTTCCTTCAGAGATGAGGCACCTAACTCTTAGACTGGAGGTCCAGGGAGTTTAGAAGTCTTGTGGGGTGGGGGTTGGGAACATCCACATGGAGACAGGGTGGGGTGGGGGTGGGAATAAAATATGGAGTGTAAAATTAATTTTAAAAAATCATGTGCCACCACTTCCCCAGTGGTTTTTTTGTTTGGTTAGTTTGGTTTGTTTCTAGGAGAGAACATGATGTAGAGGGGGAGATTTAGGGTAAATGTGACTATATAAAAACTGCAATTCAACACCAAACAGTCCCAAGCCATCCAATCAATAGATAAGCAAATAGAGTAGACAGTTCTCAAAGGAAAAACAAATGTATATTTGAGACGATTCAAGAATTAGCCATCAAGGGAAATACAAACTAAAATTGCTTTGAAATTCCAAGTCTTACCCAGTCAGAATGAATACTATCAAGAAAACAGCAAATCCTGGCAAAGATACGGGGCAAAAGAAACCCTTTATTTACTTCTGGTTGGAATGTAAACTGATGTGCCTATTATGGAAATCTCTTTGGAGATTCCTCCAAAAAGCAGAATAGAGCTACCATTATGACCTAGCTATACCACTCTGAAGGGGTCTGTCATTTTTTTTATTAGATTTCATTTACATTTCAAATGCTATCCTGAAAGTCCCCTATACCCTCCCCGTGCCCTGCTCCCCAACCCACCCACTCCCACTTCCTGGCCTTGGTGTTCCCCTGTACTGGGGCATATAACCAAGGGCCTCTCCTCCCAATGATGGCCAACTAGGCCATCTTCTGCTACATATGCAGCTAGAGACACGAGCTCTGTGGGTACTGGTTAGTTTATATTGCTGTTCCTCCTATAGGGTTACAGACCGCTTCAATTCCTTGGGTACATTCTCTAGCTCCTCCATTGGGGGGGGGGGGCGGGTCCTGTGGGTCTGTCATATCACAGGTATTAACATGCTGTACTCTTCACTAGTGATAAGACAAGAAGCCTACATGTCCATCAACAAATAAATGGATTAATAAAATGTAGTACATATATATACACAGTATAGTTTTATTCAGCCACAACAAATCCACAAAAAGGTAAAATGTCATTTGCAGGGAAAAAATAGAACTGAAAATCACATTGCTAAACCAAACAATACAGACTCAGAATGACACTGTGTGTCTGTTTTCTCTCATATGTGGAACCTAGATCTCTCATATGTGGAACCTAGATTTAAGTGTGTGTATATCATGAAATTAAAAAGAGGACCATGAGAGTGAAGAAAGAGATCAGAAGTGTGGAGGAAGAGAGTGGGGAGAAGAATCAGAATACATGGGTAATTGTAAATTTTAATGTCAACTTGCCATAAATTAGAATCACCTGAGTTAAGAGCTTAAACTGGTTTCCTCTGAGCCCAGCGGACACAACTAGGGACACCCCAGGACTTTAAGATCGCATTGGGGTTACGGGTGAGTGCAGCGCAGAGGTGGTTTGGGGAGCAGCCGGTCAGCAGTTCCCCCCACGGGCAGGGTCTGAGAACTCCGCCCCACCGGAGGCTGGGCCTCTCCCAGCCAGAGCACCCGCGCCGCCATCTTTCCTCTGAGCCCAGCGGACACAACTAGGGTCACCCCAGGACTTTAAGATCGCATCGGGATTACTCGTGAGTGCAGTGCAGAGGTGGTTTTGGGAGCAGCGGGTCAGCAGTTTCCCCCACGGGCAGGATCCGAAAACTCCACCCCACCGGAGGCTGGGCCTCTCCCAGCCAGAGCACCCGCCACACCGCCATCTTTCCTCTGAGCCCAGCAGACACAGCTAGGGACACCCCAGGACTTTAAGATCGCTGTGGGGTTACGCGTGAGTGCAGTGCAGAGGTGGTTTTGGGAGCAGCAGGTCAGCAGTTGCCCCCAGGGGCAGGAACTGAGAACTCCACCCCACCGGAGGCTGGGCCTCTCCCAGCCAGAGCACTCGCCACCCCGCCATCTTTCCTCTGAGCCCAGCGACTCCAGGACTTTAAGACCACATCAGGAGCTCAGGGCCCGGGCCTCAGGCTCTGTGCACTCTCTTAGGCTCTTTCGGGACTCCCCAAGATATCTCTGGAAGTGAGGTGAGCAGGGGAACACAGCCTCTGTTCTGGCCCAATCTCGTGGAACTTGAGACATCAGCCAGGAGATTGATAAAGGCCCAGGGCAGAACAGCAG
>LR753412.1:654566-691434 GCA_902729485.2 Mus minutoides
AGCTAGAGAAAGTACCCAAGGAGCTAAAGGGGTCTTCAACCCTATAGGTGGAAGAATAACCATGAACTAACTAGTACCCCCTGGGCTCGTGTCTCTAGCTGCATATATAGAAGAGGATGGCCTAGTTGGCCATCAGTGGGAAGAGAGGCCCCTTGGTTATGCAGACTTTATATGCCCCAATACAGGGGAGCGCCGGGGCCAGGGTGTGGGAGCGGGTGGGTAGGGTAGCAGGGCCGGGAGGGGGGAGGATATAGGGAACTTTCTGGATAACACTTGAAATGTAAATGAAGAACATATCTAATAAAAGTTGAAAAAAAAAAAAAGAGCTTGAACTGAATAATTGTCCTGAATGGTTTGAGAAGACCCACTCCACTCTCCAGAACAATATCTGTGCTAGTTTGCTATTTGTTACCGTGATAAAACTCCGACCAAAAGCAAACCTGGGGATGAATGAATGACTTTATTTCATGTTACAAGTCTATCATCAAGGAAAGCAAGCCAATAAACAGTGTTCCTCTGTGAATTCTGCTTTGACTCCTGATGAGTTACTGCCTTGTTTTCCCCCAATGATGGACAATAACCTATAAAATGAAATAAACTATTTCATCTACAAGTTGCTCTGTGTTTTATCACAGAAATAAAAAGCAAACATGAAAGCAGAAGGGAGGAACTTGGAGGGAGGGAAGAAAGGGACCAGCAAGATAGAGTCAGGACAATTAGGGTAGAATAATTGCTTTTGGTGTGATGATTTTTTTTTAATGTGAGTACACTGTCACTCTCTTGAGACACACCAGAAGAAGGCATTGGATCCCATTACAGATGGTTGTGAGCCAACCATCTGTAATTGAACTCAGGATCTCTGAAAGAGCAGTCAGTGCTCTTAACCATTGAGCCATCTCTCCACCCCCTGGTGTGTTGACTTTAAAATTAAAAAAAAAAGAAATGTTATACTACATAAAAAGAATATATAGTTCATATGCACATTAGAATTTTATTAATCCACAGACAAATATGAAATTATGACATTGACAGAAAATAAATGGAACTGCAAATCATTATATTAAGCAAAATAAGATAGATTCAGACAATATCAAGTTTTCTCTCATGTAGAATGAAAATATAAATTTAACATCTATAGATAGACATGAAAATAGAAGTGAGGACTATGAGAAGAGAGGAGCCGACCATAAGTAATAGAGTATGTCATGAAAGCAGAAAGGGGAGGGAGGAAGTCAAGAAGAGGGATAAAGTGAAGGTAGGGAAAGGCAGGAGGGAGGTGAATAAAGACAAAACATAATAATTTATGTGCATGGAAGTGCTCAAGGAAACCCATTTTATGCTAACCAAAAATAATTAATCTACTGCTGCTGAGATGACTCAGTTGTTAAAAGCATCTTCCTGAGCACTCAAGTTCAAGTCATGGCACCCACATGGCAGTTCACAATCATCTATAACTTCAGTTCTAGGGGAATCTAGAGCAGTCTTTTGGCCTCTACAGGAACCAGACAGGCAGGCACACACACACACACACAACACACACACACACACACACACACACACCACAGAGCAATCGAGACGGGGTAGGAGAGGGAGAGAGACATATAGAATATGTCTTATAGACATATATGTCTATAAGACATATAGAATATGTCTTATAGAATATGTCATATAGAATATGACTTATAGAATAAAAATCAATTATCCAGTGGGCAAAACATGTGGCCTATGAATGTCAGTTACCCTTTTTTATTCCAATATTTGCCCAGTGGCTACAGGGACAAAAATACTGTAATAACAGTGATGGAAATCAGTCCTGGGCTTAACTACATAGGCTGTCCATTATCAGGATGACATAGTTAATTGTGTTTTTTTTTTTTTTGTTTTTTGTTTGTTTTTTTTTTTTTTTTTTTTTTTTTTTTTTTTTTTTTTTTTTTTTTTTTTTTTTTTTTTTTTTTGGTTTTTCGAGACAAGGTTTCTCTGTCTAGCCCTGGCTGTCCTGGAACTCACTTTGTAGACCAGGCTGGCCTCGAACTCAGAAATCCGCCTGCCTCTGCCTCCTGAGTGCTGGGATTAAAGGCGTGCGCCACCACGTCCGGCTGACATAGTTAATTGTATTACTACGTGCCCATTCCTCATGGGATCCACCAGCTAGCCACCTGGTGGTAGACTGAGCATTATATTGAATTTCTAACATCATTAAAGGAAACAGAGATGCATCCTAAGGGGAATAGAGATATATTCTTGATAATTTTATCTTCCCTGCTCATAGTACTTATCCCAGCACAAGTACCGGAATTGTGTAAACTCTTCTGCACAGCATTGCTTCAAATCCACAAACTTGTCTCAGAGAAAAGCAAGTGCTGCAATGAGTTCATGCATGACGAGCTGGTTTTCTCACAAACCACACCATCCTAAAAGACCTGGTGTAGGCATAAATTTTTTGCAACCGACTTTAATAAGGGTTCAACCTCTCCTCTAGCCCACCACCCAGCAGAGGTAGTAAAAGAAAGGTTATTAGGATATGGGGGAACTGAACCTGTTCAGCAATAGTTCTTTGGAGACAAGCTTAATCTTCTTGGGTAGCAGTTCAGTCCCATAGCAAATACCAAATACAATTCAGCAGCTACAGACCAATCCTCTAGGCAAGCAGACAACAGGCATGAACCAGCAGCTATAGTCCAGTCCTTTCAGCAAGCAGACACCAGGCAGCTGTAGTGCAATCCTGAAGAAACTGCCAGGCTCCTCAACCAACCTGAGGTTAGACCAATGAAATGGCAAGCTGTTGGAAGAACCTCTCGAGCAGTTCTTGGGTGAGTTTCTCTCAGTGGCAGCATTATCACAAGTAGAGCTCAACAACACTATGTAAGGCAAACCAAACCAATGCTTAGTTCTCCTCTCCCACTGTCTGGGGGTCATATTTATACCCCTTCATCAAGCATCCTTTCAAGTTTTCTATGTTCAAACATCCTTTCACCTGTGTGCCTCAGCAAAACATTATTTGGCATAACTAACTTTCCGAGGAACTAGAAGTTTCCACTTCAGACCTGGCCTAACTGAAAAGTAGAATCATTTACTAGGTAGTCAAGTGTGATCCCAGTGGGTAACCATCTGAGAAAGATGGATTTGTTGTTGTCATTGTTGTTGTTGTTGGTGGTGGTGGTTTAGATGTAATATATACTTCAAACTAGAGAACATTATACAGTACTGTCTATTTTATAGCCAGAATAATTAGGTCCTAGAATTGAGATGTATAAATGGGAGTAGCTACTCCCAACATTATTAGTAATTAGTTAAAAAACCCACTCACAGTTTTTACTTCATGGCTCAGCAACTTTGAGCTCTAAACAGTTTGGAAATCTTAATTCCAAAGGAACTAGATGGTCTCTACCAAAGGGTACAAAAATGATTCCACCAAACATTTTAGACATTTGGAGTTTCTTAATACCAATTGAAACTACAGGCAAAAGAGAAATTTGAAAGTTAAATTCAGTCTGGCATGATGGCACATAGCTTTAATCCCAGCACTCAGGAGAAAGAGGCAGGAAGAAAGAGGCAGAAAATTTTCTGTGAGTTTGAAGCAATCCTGGTCTACATAGCAAGTTCAGGCTAGCTGGGGCTATATAGTAAAACCTTGTCTCAAAAAAATTATTTCACTAGTTTCAGTTGTTGATCCTAATTATCAAGTGGGAATTGAACAGTTGCTATACAGTGAAAACAGGGACCAGTTGTGCAACCCAGCAGCTTATTTTATAGTACTTCTGTGCTCAGAGGTAAAGGTTAAGAAGTATAAGGGGGAAAAACGACAGAATGATCTTCAGGTTCTGTGTGAAAGGAGGACAAATGCACAATGGATATTAGAGGACAATATTAATTATAGATATTAATTATAACCTCATGATCAATCACAAAATCCAGTGCCTTAGTAGCTTTGCTTGCTTTTTGCTTATTTGTGTATCTATTTAGATCTGCTAATTATTTTTCTTGCTCCTTAGTTTCATTTTTACACAAGTAGTTGTCAGAAGCTGATTTTATAATTGAGTCTGTAGATAATGGGTGGTCAATACAACTGTAATTAAACTTGAGGAATAATTAATATAGGCAATGAGCCAAATGTAATTAAAAAAAAAACAACCATTTCTCCTAGTACACAACAAAACAGTTTCATTTCTATCTAATAAGATGTATCTAGCATGGTAGCATGCTCTTGTAATCTCAACACTGGGAGGCTGAAAAAGGAAGATTTTGAATTAGAGGCCAGCCTGCACTGTGTCTAGCATGGTTTGGTCCTGGAAATCTGACTGGGTTGATGAGGGAATAAAGAAGAACACACAGGCATACATGGTAAAAACTGAGGTCAAGTAGGTTGGACCTGCTCTGATGCAACAGCACAACTGGCAACCTCACTGCATTTATTCTTCAGCAGGGGAAGGAAGAGTTAGCTAACCTCTGTAGCAGGCCTCTGTAGAGGAGCTGTCTTGGGTTGCAGTAATATGGAAAGATGAAATTGTGGTTGCTAGCTTTTGCACACACTGTCAACATCTACACATGACCCCTCTAGAGGATGGCTTTGTGGTTCTGAGCCTGACTTGAGGAAGGCTTTGCCAGTTCCCATGGATCTGCGACCTTGGTCCTTGTCAATAATACACATTCACTTGAGGCTTCATACACATTTAATTCAATGCTTTCTGTACTACTCACAGGCATAGGCTACATAATGAGAGAGAATCTCCTAAGTGTGGCGGAGCAAATGAATCTTCAATCCCAGCACTTGGGGAGACAAAGATAGGTAGATCTCTATGAGTTCAGGGCCAGCTGGAATTCCAAGCCAGCCTAGGCTGCACTGAGGGGGTCTGGGGATGTAGATCTTTTGGTAGAGTGTTTGTCTCTATAATACATGAAGTCTTTGGTTTTAGCTCTGCATAAACTGGAATGGTGAGACATGACTAACACTTGGCTAGATGAAGGCAGTAAAACCAGAAGTTCAGTATCTAGAAAGTTCAAAGCCAGTTTAAATAGGGCTAGAGAGATTGCCCAGCTGTTGGGAGCAGTAGCTGATCTTCCAGAGGGTCCAGGTTCAATTCCCAGCTCCCACATAGCAGCTCACAACTGTCTGAAACTGTCACCAGTTTCAGGAGGCCTGTCTTAGGGTTTTACTGCTGTGAACAAACACCATGTCCTAGGCAACTCTTACAAGGACAACTGTAATTAAACTTGAGGAATAATTAATATAGGCAATGAGCCAAATGTAATTTAAAAAACAGCCATTTCTCCTAGTACACAACAAAACAGTTTCATTTCTATCTAATAAGATGTATCTAGCATGATAGCATACTCTTGTAATCTCAACACTTGGGATGCTGAAAAGGGAAGATTTTGAATTAATTGGGGCTGGCTTACAGGTTCAGAGGTTCAGTCCAGTATCATCAAGGTGATAATATGGCAGCATCTAGGCAGGCATGGTGCAGGAGGAACTGAGAGTTCCATGTCTTAATGTGAAGGCTGCTAGCAGAATACTGACTTTTAGGCAGCTAGGATGAGGCTCGTAAAGCCCACGCCCACAATGACACACCTACTCCAAAACAAGGCTACAACTTCAAATAGTGCCACTCCCTGTGTTTCGTGCGCCATCCCTGTCCAGCGGGAATAAGACACAAGACAAAACAGGTTTCTTCCCCAACGGTTTACTCAGGAACTTGATGCACTTACAGCTTAGCAGAGCATGATGGCAAATGGCAAATGGCAAATGGCAAATGGCCCTACCGCGAGCAGCCTATTTATACCCTGTCCTGGCCAATCACCGAGCTGCCTCGTGACTCTACCCCAAGTGGTCTTGGGCTGCCTCGTGACTCTACACCAGGTGGTCGGGCACGAGATCAAACAACAGCCGACACTGCCTAATGCCAATTAAGAGTTGTTTATGCCAGTACAGCTGAGTCGGTCAATGCCATCTTTAAGGAGCGGTTGAATGGCTCCCTACACCTGTGCATATTTATACCATAAATACCATAGTGCATATTTAAACCATGACATTCCACTCCCTGGCCCCCATTGGCTTGTTCAAACACATGAATCTATGGGGGCCACACCTAGCCATGGCATAAAAAAAAAAAAAAAACTACATTTAGTCCAACTTCCAAAGTCCACATTGTCTACAGCAGTATTAACAATGTTAAAAGTTCAAAGTTCAAAGTCTCTTCTGAGATCCATCCAATGACTTAACTGTAATCCTGAATCAAGGCAGGAAACCAACTGGGCAAACGCCAAACTCTGCATCTCCATGCTTGATGTGAAAGCAATCTTCAGATCTCCAACTCCATTTTCATCTTTGTTGACTACAACAAACTTCTATTCCTGGGCTGGTTCCATTCCCTGTTAGCAGCATTCCTCAGGAGATAGCCCATGACTCTGGCATCTTGAAAATCTTGGGGTCTCCAAGGCAGCTTCAATGTTACAGCTTCTTGTTTCAATGTCTGATATCCACACATGATCTTCTGGGCTCCTCTAAAGGGCTGGTGTCACTTCTCCAGCTCTGCCCTCTGTAGCACTCTAAGCTCAGGTTGATCCACTCTACTGCTGCTGCTGTCCTTAGTAATCACCCCATCTCAAGCATCTCAGATACACTGGGGTCTTCTGCTACAACTAGGCTTCACCCAAAGCCTCTCATAGGCTCTCTTCATGGTGCCAAGCTTCAACTCCTTTGCATGACCCCTTCAGTCATCAACAGCAACTGATGCGGCACTTTCACCAATGGCTTCCATGGCCTCTCACAGTATCTCAGCTGTTCTTCATGATGCCTTTATGCCTTTAAAACCAGTACCACCTGGGTGACTCTTACACATTACCAGGTATAGCTGCAGCATGAGGTACAACCTTGGCTATCTCTGGGACCCAGCTTCTTTGTGCTCTCAGAAAACACTTCCCGAAGATATCACCTCAGTGATGCTGGTCTCTTCTTAATCACAACTAATTTCGTAGCTCCAGCTAACCAGCATCAATTGTCCTAGTAGTCCCTTCTATTTTTCACTCTAAAGCCAGAGTCACATGGCTGAAGCTGCCAAGTTCTGCTATTTGCAGGAGCTGGAACATGTCCCCTTTGTTCTATTTACATTATCATTAGCTTTCTGTTTGCTAACTCCTTTACTGTCTAAGCTTGGCTGTCTTGGATCTTGCTCTGTAGATTGACCTTGAACTCAGAGATCTATATGCCTGTCTCCTGGGATTAAAGGTGTGTACCACCATGCCTGGATCTAAATGTAGCTGGGTAGGATCTTGCCCCAAAGTCCCCTAATCTGTTATCTCCTAGAACATAGGATTCAGTTCCATTTCGCTTTCTGGTGCCCCTCTAATACTTGAACCAAATATTTTATATTTTTCATTTCTAAGCTTGCTACGCTTGTTCAAGATGTTTATCCTGAGACTTAACCAGAGAACAAAGTCTTTGCTGGGCTTTTTTGAGATTTCCTTTGTCAGTACAATTAATCTGAGTCTCTTCACCTTAGTCTCAGGCAGGCTATTCAGATAAGGGCAAAAAGTAGCCACATTCTTCACCAAAATACCACAAAACAGTCTCTAAGTTACATATTGAAATTCTCCACTGAAACCTTTTGGGCCAGGTCCACACAATTCAAATCACTCTCAGTAACAAAGTCTTCCATATTCCTACTAGAATAGCCCATTAGGCCCAACTTAAAACATTCTTTTGCTTTCCAAATCCAAAGTCCAAAAATCCACAATCCTCCAAACAAAAGCATGGTCAGGCCTATCACAGCAATACCCCACTCCTGGTACCAACTTCTGTCTTAGGGTTTTATTGCTGAGAACAGACACCATGACCAAGGCAACTCTTGTTTTGTTTTGTTTTGTTTTGTTTTGTTTTGTTTTGTTTTTTCGAGACAGGGTTTCTCTGTGTAGCCCTGGCTGTCCTGGAACTCACTCTGTAGACCAGGTTGGCCTCAAACTCAGAAATCCGCCTGCCTCTGCCTCCTGAGTGCTGGGATTAAAGGCATGCGCCACCACGCCCGGCTGGCAACTCTTATAAAGAAAAGATTTAATTGGGACTGGCTTACAGGTTCAGAGGTTCAGTCCATTATCACCAAGGCAAGAACATGGCAGCATCCAGGCAGGCCTGGCACAGGAGAAGCTGAGAGTTTTATATCTTCATCTGAAGGCTGCTAGCAGAATACTGACTTCTAGACAGCTAGGATGAGGCTCGTAAAGCCCACACCCACAGTGACACACCTACTCCAACAAGGCCACACCTTCAAATAGTGCCACTCCCCGGGCTAAGCATATTTAAACAATGACAAGGAGGGAGATTTTTCACAACAAATGGTAAATTTATTTTTTTATGTCTCAAGAAAGAAAATCAGGGGGCTTAAGAGATGGTTCAGTGATTAAGAGCACTGGCTGTTCTTCCAGAGGTCCTGAGTTCAAATCCCAGCAACCACATGGTGGCTCTCAACCATCTGTAATGAGATCCAATGCCCTCTTCTGGGGTGTCTGAAGACAGCTAAAGTGTACTCGTGTAAATAGAAAGAAAGAAAGAAAGGAAGAAAGGAAGAAAGGAAGAAAGGAAGGAAGAAAGAAAGAAAGAAAGAAAGAAAGAAAGAAAGAAAGAAAGAAAGAAAGAAAGAAAATGTTAGAACCATGTAAAATTGTAAATGGTTTTAGTAAAGAAGTGTTCATGTACAAAGATTAAAATGTCTAGAAGTTTCCAGAATGGAAAAGAAAGCATTATAAAGATCCAAGTAAGTTATTAAAGATATGTAAAAGATGAGACTTAGAGATGATGCATATGACTGTGTTACTTCTTTTTCTATTGTGATAAAGTACAATGGCCAAGGCAACTAACTAATAGAATGAAGAGATTATTTGGGTTTATAGTTCCAGAGGGATAAGAGTCCATGATAGCAGAGCAGAGGCAGCAGGTTTAGCAGCCACAACAGTAAGCTGAGAGCTACATCTTGAACTGCAAATAGGAAGCTGTGAGTCTCTTTGCTCATGTTGATCATTGGCCAATATGGTCCACAAGGGCAGTGGGGGCAGAGATGACGAACTCGGAGGGTGGATTTTGGAAGCCCTGTGAGAAAGTTTGGTGCATGAGCACACTGAGACCAGCTATCTATAGGCAGATCAACTCTACTTAGGATGATTCAAGTTTTGGGGGACTGAAGGTAGGAACATCCAGGATGGGCAAAGATCATGCCTGGGGCCCTTAGGGTACCCAAAATGCCTTTAATATGGGGAAGTATTTCAGGAATCTTAGGTGCTAGCTTAACAGGTTTTATCAGGAGAAAAGAAATTGACCCTGCAATCTAGTTGAATCTATATTTCATTTCTCAGGTAGAGACATATGTAGAGGCTTAGAATTCCCCAGACAAGATCAGAGAAGGATGTTGAACATTTTTTCAAGTGCTTCTCAGCCCTTCGGTATTCTTCAGTTGAGAATTCTTTGTTTAGCTCTGTACCCCATTTTAATGGGGTTATCTGAATTTCTGGAGTTCAGCTCCTTGAGCTCTTTGTATATATTGGATATTAGTCCCCTATCAGATTTAGGATTGGTAAAATACTTGCCCAATCTGTTGGTGGCCTTTTTGTCTTATTGACAGTATCTTTTGCCCTACAGAAGCTTTGCAATTTTATGAGGTCCCATTTGTCAATTCTTGATCTTACAGCACAGGCCATTGCTGTTCTGTTTGGGAATTTTTCCCCTGTGCCCATATCTTCAAGGCTTTTCCCCACTTTCTCCTCTATAAATTTCAGTGTCTCTGGTTTTCTGTGGAGTTCTTTGATCCATTTAGACTTGAGCTTTGTACAAGGAGATAAGAATGGATCAATTCACATTCTTCTACATGATAACTGCCAGTTGTGCCAGCACCATTTGTTGAAAATGCTGTCTTTTTTCCACTGGATGGTTTTAGCTCCCTTGTCAAAGATCAAATAACCATAGGTGTGTGGGTTCATTTCTGGGTCTTCAATTCTATTCCATTGATCTACATGTCTGTTGTTGTACCAGTACCATGCAGTTTTTAATCACAATTGCAACGCATGGATACTTCATTCCTCCTTAGAATAGGGAATAAAATACCCATGGAAGGATTTACAGAGACAAAGATTGGAGCTAAGACAAAAGGATGGACCATCCAGAGACTGCACCACCTCAGGGTCCATCCCATAATCAGCCACCAAACACAGACACTAGTGCATATGCCAGCAAGATTTTGCTAAAAGAACCCTGATATAGCTGTCTCTTGTGAGGCTATACCAGTTCCTGGCAAATACAGAAGTGGATGCTCACAGTCATCTATAGGATGGAACACAAGGCCCCCAATGGAGGAGCTAGAGAAAGTACCCAAGGAGCTGAAGGGGTCTGCAACCCTATAGGTGGAACAACAATATGAACTAACCAGTACCCCCAGAGCTCGTGTCTCTAGCTGCATATGTAGCTGAAGATGGTCTAGTCAGCCATCATTGGGAAGAGAGACTCCTTGGTCTTGAAAACTTTATATGCCCCAGTACAGGGGAATGCCAGGGCCAAGAAGTGGGAGTGAGTGGGTAGGGGAGCAGGGCAGAGGGAGGGTATAGGGGACCTTTGGGATAGCATTTGAAATGTAAATGAAGAACATATCTAATAAAAAAATTTTTAAAAAAAGATCAGAGAAGGAGAAGGAGAAGCCCTGCTAATGAAGGGATTCTGCCATATTAGCAGGGGCTATCTGGGCTAATTGACCTTAATTAGCAGAGTTTTCCCACAGAAATGGAAGAAAGAAAGCTTGTGGTCTTTAAAAGCGCCAAGCCTGTCCCCAGTGATGTACTTGTTCTTCCAGCAAGGCCACATCTCCTAAATCTATTCAAACAGCACCACCAATGGGGGACCAAGTATTCATATCTGAGCCTATGAAGGACATTCTCATTCAAACCATCACAATGATATTAAAATGTATAATATATTGATGTCAAACCTCTGCTTAAATCAATAGAGCTATTGATTGGCTTTCAATAACAATGACAAGGACTGGCTCAAAGAACAAAAAGTGTATGTGTAACCAAAGTTAATTTAGAAGTGTTTGTGTTTTGCCCAAGCCTTTTCTAAATATTACATTACACAGTAGTTAAAACTATCTGACTGGTGTCACTGATCTTCTGGATGTTCAATAACTGTGTTTGGAAGCTATACTAATAGGGTCAGAGGGATTAAAAAGGGAAATATTTTTCCCTCTTTCCAGGCCAAGGTCATCTAGATCCCAGGGAATTGTGGGAAAGCTTTCAACATCCATTATAACTGTGAAAAGTCACCTGTTCTCTCATTCAGGGCCACCTTGGAGACCTTCACCTGATGGACTTTAACAAATGTCCAGTTTACAAAGATGAAGTCAACACAGGGATTTTTTTCCTCTATGCTTTAGGGCAAAGGCATGGTCAAGCAAGTACTTTGACTTATCTTCACATAGATGGAACAGCTGGTAAAAGAAGGCCAAGTGACCTTTTGAGAGTCAGATCCTCCATTGACCTTGACATTTGAAACATGTGGTTTAAAATGTGGTCTTGAGAAAGTAAAACCAAACACTAAAACAATTGGAGGCTTTGGGGGGGGGGGTTCCAGACAAGGTTTCTCTGTATAGCCCTGGCTGTCCTCGAACTCACTTTGTAGACCAGGCTGTCCTCGAACTCAGAAATCCGCCTGCCTCTGCCTCCCAAGTGCTGGGATTAAAGGTGTGTGCCACCACGCCCAGCACAATTGGAGACTTTTAAAAACAGTTCAAGTGATCCCACTCCCCAGACAAGACTTGAATCCATATGAGATGTTGTTTAAGACAACTATTTCTCACTGGTAATTTTCTGCTTCATAAGAAAAAAATGCTGCCCAGATATAAGATGTCAGACCTGGGCTTACTGCAGCACCTACCTACCAAAACATAGGTCCAGACTTGTTTTGACCTACAATTAAAACATTTGCTTTCTCTCCCCATGTAGATTCTACATGCTGATTCTAGCCTCTTTGACAGCTATCAAAAAATGATGAAAGAAGGTGGTGGTTTGATTACTGCTGAGTCTAGCCCTAGAGGCCAAAAGAAAAATGAGGAGCTCAGTAGATAGATAGTCTTGTGAGCCCATGAAGACTTTGATTTGGATATTCCCTCTCCTGGCTTCTCCTGATTCTCCTAATTCTCTGCCTAGGCTGACTCTTGTCTTTACTTCACATCTCTTTGCAGACACTTGTCAAGGACTTCCTTTCCTACATTTGACAGGTGGAATCTTTTAGTTTGGCCCTCTGAAGGGTTACCCCCAAACTACAACATCTAAAGCCCCAAATTAGACTGGAAGAAGTCAGATTGGTCACTGCCCAAATCCCCCAGTGGCAGCTAGGGTTACCTCTTTAGAAGCAAGGGGGATGATAGGAACAGATAGAGGAAAACTGACTAGTCAGTTTTGGGTAAAAAGACCTCAAAGAAGAGTAACCATGCTCTTTCTTGAGAAAAAGCAAAAAAAAAAAAAAAAAAAAAATTTCTTGGTACACCTGGCAGTTCTTGCCAGAGGACCCTAATCTGACTCCTAAACTCCACTAGGGTTCTCTTTTCAGACAGGATAATAGTAAACTAGCAGTAAGAGGGATGTAAAGTAAATAAATTGATGAAAAAATAGCAACAAAGGCTCGTTAGAACAAAACTTCTTCTGGTCAAGGAAATAGAATTGCCAACCAGGGTAACAACCTTACATACCAGCTGAGTAAGATAAATGGCTTGGTTATAGGACCACCTTGAACCATGTTTAAGCTTTCTTTATCATAACAATAGTTTATTGTTACTAGAGACTTCAAACAGCCAACATATGCTGGCTAAGGTTTTTTAAAAAATCTATATCAAAGAAGGGTGAATAGTGACAAACTTTAAAAAAAAATCAAAGTTATTTAGTCTGGCAAAGATTCATATTTCCTGAACTTTCTCCTTCTTTTTGTGCGAACCAGCCAATAGCATCAGTTTGTGAAGTTAAACTCTCACCAATGGGAGGAGATGCAGTTACCACCTACTTCAGGGATAAAACATGGGATCCATGTTAGCCCATGTGTCAGTAGCACCATTTGGGTTTGGGTAGACCCTTTTTTTTTTTTTTTTCAACTTTTATTAGATATTTTCTTCATTTACATTTCAAGTGTTATCCAGAAAGTTCCCTATATCCTCCCCCCTCCCGGCCCTGCTACCCTACCCACCCGCTCCCACCCCCTGGCCCCGGCGTTCCCCTGTATTGGGGCATAAAAAGTCTGCATAACCAAGGGGCCTCTCTTCCCACTGATGGCNAATTCTAGGAAGGGGTGACGTGCCCACATTTTGATCTTCCTTCTTCTTGGGTATCATGTGTTTAGTAAATTGTATCTTGGGTAGTCTAGGTTTCTGGGCTAATATCCACATATCAGTGAGTACATGTTATGTGAGTTCTTTTGTGAATGGGTTATTTCACTCAGGATGATGGCCTCCAGATCCATCCATTTGCCTAGGAGAATTGTCTTGCCAAAGTCCTTACACTTTGTGTGTTCCTTTGTGCAACACTGAGACTATTCATTGTTTCTAACAACACAAATTCAGATGTTTGTAGAATGGTATACAAGGGAGCTGGTTAGCCAAAGAGGTAGACTGTTGCCTGCCAATCCCCCTCCCCCCACCTTCCTCGGGTTTCAAATTCAATCTTTTTTGTTTACTCTGTGAAAGTGAACCTGATTGTTTTAAATATTTTTTCCTTTGCTGGGTGGCACTGATGCTTTACCAGTAGAGGGCAGTGGAAAGAAACTTGAAGAAGAAGGAATTTGCTTTCTTGTGCACCATCTTAAAGCAGAGCCCTGTAGCACTTGCAATTTTTCCAGTGCCTAGTTAAAAGGGGACAATTTCACATTGCCTGTTTAGAAGCTATTGCCTGACCCTACTGAGTTCAATTCAGGAAGGAAGGGGGGGGGAGAGAAAGAGAAGGATGAGGATATTTTCACCAAAAGAGGGACTAAGGGGCCTGGAAAGGTGACTCAGAAATTAAGAACACTTGCTGCTCTTGCAGAGGATCTGAGCTCTATTCCAAGCACCCATATGGTGTCTTATATACATTCATAACTCCAGTTTTAGGGCATTCAACACCCTCTTCTGAACTCCATGGGCACCAGGCAGGCACACAGTGCACATACATACATACATGCAGGCAAAACATTCATACATATAAAACAAATAAGCAAATCTAGAAATCATTTTTATAAAAGGACTGGAGATGTTATCTCAGTGTCATAGCACCCACTTAAGTATATGCAATGGATGCTATGGTTCCAACCTCTAGAGAAAAGGAAAAGAGAGGTGAGGAAGAGAGGGAGAAAGAAAAGGAAGGAAAGAGCCAGGGGTCCGACTATCACTGGTCATCCCTTCTGATGCATGGTTACCAGCAGCACCTAGTAGCCAACTGCTATTTGGAGTTGCTGTTGAATAATTTAGCAGTTTAACTGAGTCCTAAAGCATTCACAACTTTTCCATTCCCCCAGCTCTTGCAGTGCATGGCTAGCAGTACTAGATGCCAACAACTTTCCCTGGCACAGCAGTTTGAGGCAGAAAGCCTCCAGTTAGAGTCCTTCTGCTATTGTTTGAGTGTCCTCCAAAGATTCATGTGTTGGGAGCTTGGTCTCCACCCAGGATGTTGTTAGTATAGTGGAATATGCATATTATTTCAGTGCCCAGAAAGCCTAAGTTACATAGTGAGACCCTGTAAGCATACTGGCTGCTCTTCCAGAGGACCCTGGTTCAATTCCCAACACACACATGGTGGCTCACAACTGTCTGTAACTCTGGACCCAAGAGATTCAATTCCCCTTTTCTGACTTTTTTGGGAACCAGACATGCACATGGTATGCATATATACATACAGTCAAAACACCCATACATAGTGAAAAGAAAAAAATTGGAGGAGGGGTGTTTATTTCATCAGTCTGGAGGCAAGCTTTATGAAGTCAAGACTGGTCTGGTCTACATAATAAGTTCCAGACCCATTAGAGCTACACTTTGAGAATCTGTATCAAAGACAAAACAAAACAAAAAGAAATTGTGTTGTAAGAAATTCTAAGTTTGCTAGGCAGTGGTGGCGCATGCCTTTAATCCCAGCACTTGGGAGGCAGAGGCAGGCAGATTTCTGAGTTCGAGGCCAGCCTGGTCTACAGAGTGAGTTCCAGGACAGCCAGGGCTACACAAAGAAACCCTGTCTCAAAAAACAGAAGAAGAAGAAGAAGAAGAAGAAGAAGAAGAAGAAGAAGGAGGAGGAGGAGGAGGAGGAGGAGGAGGAGGAGGGGGAAGAAGAAGAGGAAGAAGAGGAGGAGGAGGAGGAGGAGGAGGGGGAAGAAGAAGAGGAAGAAGAGGAGGAAGAGGAAGAAGAAGGAGGAGGAGAAATAATTCTAAGGTTAATTGATAGGGTGCCATTAGAAGGGTTAGGGAAACACTGCTCTCTTTCTTTTTTCTTATCTGGCAATGTGATGGCTTGCTCCCACACGTTTTCTTGCCATCACAATCACCATGAGGTGACATCACCAAAGGAAATCCTTACTAGAGTCTGTCCTATGTTGTCTGGATTTTCACCTTCAAAAATGTGAGCTACTTAAGCCTTAAAGGGGGCTTATTTATTCATTATTTATGTGCATGTGTGCTTGCCTATATGTGTGTGCACCACATATATGCAGGTGCCTTTGGATTCAGAAGAAGGCATCAGTTCCCTCTGGAAACAGTCATAAACAGTTGTGAGCCACTTGGTGTGGTTGCTAGGAACAGAACCCAGGTCCTCTGCAAGAGTGGAAAGTACTCATGACTGCTGAACCCTCTCTCCAGCTGTTAAGCTTATTCTTTTTAACCACAACATTAGCCTACCTTAGGTAGGTCATTACAGGGAGAAAAAAAAAAACCTAATAAACTTCCCTTGAATTGCTTTCTTTAGCATCCTAGAGAGCGACTTTCTGCAAAGTTTCTAAAAGCAGCAAGTTCTACTGTTTCCAGCAAGTTCTACTGTTTGATATATACCACATTTTCTCCAGTAAAGACTGGGTTTCAGCTATGAGTATAGGGGTGGCAAAGCCCTGTGTGGAAGCATTTCCCTTAAGGGAACCACCAGTTCCTCTTGACTATTAGTCAGAAATCTCCTAAGGAATAGGAGAGAGAGAGAGAGAGAGAGAGAGAGAGAGAGAGAGAGAGAGACAGAGAGAGAGAGACAGAGAGAGACAGAGAGACAGAGAGAGACAGAGACAGAGACTGAGAAAGACAGAGACTGAGACAGAGAAATAACAATTTCGACCGTGTTTGTGCTTTCTTGAATATATGACATATATTTTGAGATAGGATTCTTACCATGTAGCCCAGGCCAGCCTGGAACTCTGAGATCTACCTGTCTCTGCCTCTGAAGTGCTGGGATTAAAGATATCTACCATCACTCCTGGTTATTACATACATTAATAATAGCATAATGTCCTTTCCTTCCTATTCTATCATCTATGTCATTTTCCTAGTTTACCAGATAGGAAAACTTTTTCTCCTTCTTTGCATGCCTGAAATTTTTCCTTTGCACTATAGTTTATCTTTCATTATTAATAATAATTATCATTATTTGTTGTTCTGAAAATTGGACCTATGGCTTTAAAAAAATTTTTATTATAATAGTTATTTACCTGTGTGTGTGTGTGTATGAGAGAGAGAGAGAGAGAGAGAGAGAGAGAGAGAGAGAGAGCACGTGTGCATGTGCCAAGAGTCAGTTCTCTCTTTCCACCATGTAGGTCCCAGAGATCAAACTCAAGTCATCTGACTTGGAGTCAAGAGCCTCATCTGCTGAACCATCTACCAGGTAACCTTGCACATGCTGGGCAAATGCTCTGTCACTGAGCCTATACCCTAGCCATATGCCTGATAACTTTTGTTGGATAGCAGACATGAATACTACCTTTTTGGTGCTGGATTTTTCATATTTAAATTTTGGTTTGGTTTGGTTTTGTTCTGGGACACTGATCCATGCATGGGGTGGTTTTGTTTTGTTTTGTTGTTTCTTTTCATTCAAAGTAATGAAGATTATGCCTCTTGATTCTAACACTTAGTCTGTGAAATTTCCTCACCTGTGAATGCTCATCAAAATTCAACTGGAGACATGAAAGCCACCCACTAGAGGTCTCCCAGGCTTGCTTTGTCTGTGCAAGAATTGCCTCTGTGTTACTCTGTACTGTTGTGAGAGTCCTAGCTGCCATTATCTTCTAAACTCAGAGGGAGCCACCAGTTCCTCTTGACTATTAGTCAGAAATCTCTTAAGGAACGAGAGAGAGAGAGAGAGAGAGAGAGAGAGAGAGAGAGAGAGAGAGAGAGAGAGAGACAGAAACACATAGAGAATATTATCCATTACCTATATTATCCTATTACATTGGCTGGCATGAACTAAATGTATAACCATAGCGTCAATCTCAGATTAGAAAAATCTCAGTAGTTACTCAGTCCAGGAAACTGGAAGTCTTAAAGCAGGTCAGACCAATAACACAGCTTGAATCTTAAAGCTGCAGGCTTGCAAGATCACTGGAGGGTCACTGCTGCCAATTCTCCAATCCAAGGTTGAATCATTTGAGCCTGAGATCTATGGGAGGTGGTGGCAGCAACGATAAGATGTGTCCGCACAAGCAAGGTCAAGTTATGCATGCTTCCCCTTGCACTTTTTCTAAGTGTGTTGTTGTTGTTGTTATTATTAGTTACATTTAATCTTTGATAACATCTGAAATGTATACAATGCATTCTGATTACTCTCACCCTCCACTCTCTTCTCCATCCTATCCTTGTCAACCCTCCTCCTCACTACAATTTCCTTTCCTACACCCATGTCTCTCTTTTTCTCTTTTAATGTTTTGTGTATAACCAGGGCCATCTGTGTGAACATGGGTATGGAGCCTGGTGGGCTCACCAGTAAGTACACAACTGAAGACAATGACCCCACCTCCTGCAAGAGACTGTCGGCTACAAGACAGGGTCTTATTATATGGACCATTTGACCTCAGGTCTCACTCTATAAACAAGCTTACCTCAAACTTACAGTGATCCTCCTGCTTCCACCTCCCTAGTTAAAGGTGTGTGCTACTGTGCCTACCTCCTTCTCACTTTTGTTTGGATGGCACCACCCACATTCATAGCAGGTTTTCCTGACTCCGTTTCACTGACCCACATGCCAATGACTCAGGAAACAGCCAGAAGTATACTTTACCAATTTTCAAGGTGCCTCTCACTGCAGTGAGGTTGACATCCAGGATTAATCATCATCATGCCCTCCCTGCACCACTTCTGGAAATCCTCCAGACCATCATGATTCATTCTCCCCAGGAGCACAATATCACACTTCCTGTGACCTCGGATCTGGAAACTTTTGTTTTACATATACTATCTGGGTTTTTTGTTCAAGGCAATAGAGTAATCTACTCCCTGTTACTTCCTTACACATAGAAACAAAATTTCTTCTTCTAATCTGCATTGTGAGTTTTTGGCTTCTAGAATACAATGTTTACTCATTCATATAAACCATCTATATTCACAACATCTCTGAGAGTTGGGGGGTCACTTTGCTGTCCTAATTGGAACATAGATGCTCTTTGTTTTTTTGTTCTTTGTTCTTTGTTTTTGACAATACTGCAGCTTTCTCAAACCATTGCTGTTCTTTTTCTCCAACCAGTAATTCTAAAATGATGAGACCTTCTGGTACTTCATGTATGATGCCCCCAACCACACATACCAGAACATTCTCCCTCTCTCCTAGGAAAATCCCACTGCTCTGCATGCAGTGCCCACAGAGTCATAAAAGGTTGGAGGCCAGAAAAGGGCATTGGACTTACAGTCTTCTGAGGTCACTGTGTGGGTATTGGTGATTGAACTCAGGTCCTCTGGAAGAGAACTCTTAATTGCTGTGCTATCTCTCTAATGCCAGACAAAACCTCTTTTTTTAATTAATTAATTTATTTTATGTATGTGAGTACACTGTAGCTGTACAGATGGTTGTGAGCCTTCATGTGGTTGTTGGGAATTGAATTTTTAGGACCTCTGCTCACTCTGGTCAACTCTGTTCGCTCAGTCCCTGCTTGCTCCGGCCAAAAGATTTATTTATTATTATACATGAGTACACTGTTGCTGTCTTCAGACACACCAGAAGAGAGCATCAGATCTTATTACAGATGGTTGTGAACCACCATGTGGTTGCTGGGATTTGAATTCAGTACCTTTGAAAGAGCAGTCAGTGCTCTTAACTGCTGAGCCATCTCTCCAGCCCCCCCCCCAACCTCTTTTCTTTTAAAAGATTTATTTTTTTAATGTAAGTACACTGTCATTGTCTCAAGACATATCAGAAGAGGGTGTCAGATTCCATTGTGGGACACCATGTGATTGTTGGGAATTGAACTCAGGACCTCTGGAAGAGCAGTCAGTACTCTTAACCACTGAGCCATCTCTCCAGCCCGATACAAAAACCTCTTAATTACTCCTACCATTCAGACTCCTCCTTTTGAGGATTTTATTCTTGAGTTCCCATGTTCAGGCTTTTAAAAAAAATGCATGTGCTCCTGTGTGTACATGTTTTCGTGTGTGTGTGTGTGTGTGTGTGTGTGTGTGTGTGTGTGTGTGTGTGTATTGCATGTGCACACATGGTAAAAACACACATTGATATCAGGTGTTTTCCTTGATTGCTCTCCATCTTTTTGAGACAGGATCTCTCACTGGAACTGGAACTCACTGATTGACTAGGATTGCCAATCAGCCCCACAGATCCTCCTATCTTTATCTCTCAACCCCCAGCACTGGGCTCATGGAGGCCATGCTCAGCTTATAGCGAGAGCTAGGGATCCAGACTCAGGTCCCCATGGTTCTGTGGCAGGTACTTTATCAAGAGAGCCATCTCTTCAATCCCATTGTCCAGAGTGTTTGATGATTTCACTGATTATGGATTCAAAGTCCACATTCTAATTGTTTGGCTCTCTACTAATATTGTATTACTCTGCATCTGCCACAAATTCCCATGGTTATATTGTAGGCCTTATGATTAACAATATCATCAGCCCCTTTGTTTTATTTATTGAAGGTTACAGCTCTCCTCCTCCTAGCTCAGCTCACCTTTTGTGTTTACCAGAGTTCTCCAGACAAACAGAATAAATATAGGCATGTAAATACATACTTCCTAACTTACAGGGGTTACATCCTAGCAAATCCAGAATCAATTGAAAATATCATAGATCAAGAGGCATTTAATGTACCTCACCTATTAAATGTCACAGCTTACTATTACAGTATGCTTAGAACATTATTTCCCCTCACAATTACATGGCTGATTGGAAGCTACAGCTAACTCACTAATACCTAGCATGAGAAAGATTATACTGCATATTGCTAACCCAGAAAAAGGTCAAAATTTAAAATTCCAAGTAAAATTTCTACTGAGAGCATATTCCTTTCATATAATAGTGGAAAAGGAGTAAGTTGGGCCATAATAAATTTAGGGCCATTTGGGGAAAAAGAGAGAGAGAGAAAGAGAGAGAGAGAGAGACAGAGAGACAGAGAGAGACAGAGAGAGACAGAGAGAGAGACAGAGAGAGAAACCCACAGAGAAAGAGAATGGGAGAAAGAGTATAAGAAATTAGCTACCACAATTAATGGGAGGAAAGCCCTAAGAGAGTGAGTCAGAGAACTGGAAACTTACATTTGAATGTCTGGGACCCCAGAGAACCATGGATGTAAGTCCTAGCCACAAAATGACAGGCTTGAGTTCTAGGAATGTTTCAGTGTGAGTCCAAAGGCATGAAAAACAATGTCCCAATTCAAGTATTCAAGTATTCTGCATTTTGAGAAGGGTTCATCTTTTTCTTCTAGTCAGACTTTCAACTGGTTGATGAAATGAGGCCCCCATTAGGGATTGCAATGTGCTAAGTTAACCGGCGTTCTCATCCAGGCACTCCATTTAATAGAGTCTATTACCATAATCCTAAAAACAATGCTTGATCAATCAAGTTAATACACAAAGCTAACTAAACAAGTCTGTCCATTAGCAACTTGACACCCATATACATCACCTTAAACCAATATGTAATCTTCAAAAAATGAATTTAATAACAATTAGTTGCACCAGATGGTAGCACCACACACCTTTAATCACAGCATTCAGGAGTCAGAAGCAAACAGACCTCTGTGAGTTTGAGACTAGCCTGGTCTACACACAGAGAGTTCTAAGACAGCCAGGGTTACACAGTGAAACCTAATCTCAAAAAAACAAAAATAAAATAAAATAAAATAAAATAAAATGGGTGTGGTTATGCACACCTGTAATCCTAGGACTTGGGAAACTAAAGCAGAAGAATACAGTTTGAGACAAGTTTGTGCTACATAATAAGGCCATATCTTCTACTATCCACCAAAAAGGACAAGAACAGTAATGACCTAACCACTTGTGATGGCTAATCTTAATTATCAACCTGGGCAGAGAGAACCTCTATCAAAATGATCTGTGGGGCATTCTCGTGATTGCTAATTGATGTAGGAGGCCTGGGCTGTCTAATCAAGGTAGCTCAAGATGAGCAAAGGAGCAAGCCAGTAAGCAGTGTTCCTACATGGCCTCTTCTTTAGGTCCTTCCTCTAAGTTCCTGCATGAACTCCTGCCCTGTCTTCCTTTTTCTTCCCAAGATGCTTTTGGTCAATGTTTTATCATGTTGTAACTATTCTATTATAAAAAGGGAAGGTTCTCAATTGTTTTCTCTTCTTTCTATAAAACATAGTTAAATACATTTTATGTTCAGAAATGTTTTGCATGCATGCATGTCTGTGCACCATGTGCATGAGGGGTAAGATGCCCTGGTTTATAGTTTTCAGTTTCCATGTGGTTTCTGGGAACTAAATCCAGGTCCTCTGGAAGAGCAGCCAGTGCTTTCTAATCACTGACCCATATCTCCAGCCCCTGTTTCATATTCTTAATATCCAATAACAAATATTGATATAAAATTAATACAGCTAATGGTAATGATAAGGATAAGAGAGGGAAGAAAACAAAGATACTTGATGCATAGATAATAAATACTCATCACAATAAGGAGGAAATAATGATTATAACTAAGCTCCTGCTTATATGTAGTATTCATAATTACCTTCCATTTTCTACTCATCCTTTCAAGTGCCCACAGTTCTTTACCTTCATTTCTGAAGGGCTTGATCCATTTGGTAGTCCTGCCTGGATTAAGCTGTTGTAGTTTTCCATTGACCTTAGTCAAAGTTGTGGAAACACTCAGAAATTCTCTGAGTGATCCCCTGTATTCCAGAATACATTTCCTTACCTCCCTTTAGTGATCAGATCAGCCATTCCAGCACACACTATAATTTCTTTCCTTGTCTATTAACTCAAGCGCAAGGAACCCAAAGTGGCTGGGTACCATTTTTCACTAGTAGGGCAATGGAATGCTCTGTCTCTGGTAGAAGAATTCATTCCTCTAGAAGTAAGGTCTCGAGGTAGCAGGAATAGGGAGCACATTATGATTAAGGCAAGCTGACACATGGAATTAGCATTTATAGCCTGCAATTTATATCGGAACCAACTGTTTTTCTCTGCTCATGCATTCTGATTACCTTTTCTCAATCCTCTCAGCTCCCTCTCATTCCTATTATTCCCTTCCCCATCTCTGCCAGTCCTTTCCCCAGATTCATGACTTTGGATTTTGTTTAGTGACTCCTTTAGTTTAACCAGGACCATCTGTGTGGCCATTGGATTGAAACTGTCTTTTGGAGCCTGGTGGGGCCATCAGTGGATACACAACTGAATGGAGTGACTACCCCTCTCCCTGAATTTACCAGCAAATAGGCCAGTAATGGGAGATAATATTCCACTGAGTCTCTCCTCCATCCATGCCTATGGTCATCTGCAATTGCTGTGATCTTGTGATCTCAAATACCTGTGTCTTGCCCAAAAGATGCCATTTTGTACTGCTTCTCTATATCTTCTGGCTCTTACAGTTTTTTCTGCCTCCACTTCTGCAATGTTCCCTATGCCATGAGTCTCTTTATTCACTGCCATTCACTGGGAAAAGGCTTCTGTGATTAAAACTCAGAGTAGCACTTACCTATGAATATAAACATATTTAGAATATAGAAATATTTAGAAGGCAGTTTTCCACTATGTCCATTTACCAAAGAACAGTATAAAGGTCCCTCTTATAGCCTGATCTCTACCCTATTTTCCTTTTGTTTGATTTTTGTTTTTTTTTTTAGAGACAGGGTTTCTCTGTATAGCCCTGGCTGTCCTGGCACTCACTTTGTAGACCAGGCTGCCTCTGCCTCCCGAGTGCTGGGATTAAAGGTGCGCGCCACCACGCCCGGCTCTACCCTATTTTTTAAAGATTTTATTTTATTTATTTATTTAGGTTTTTAAAACAAAACAAAACAGAGTTTATCTGTGTATCCCTTGCTGTCCTGGAACTAACTCTGTAGACCATACTGGCCTCTAAGTTGGATACCTGCCTGTCTCTGCCTCCTGAGTGCTGGGATTAAAGGTATGTGCCCCCACTTCCCAGCTATGATTCACTCTATTTTTTATTATGTATATGTATGTCTCCATGGATGTCCCTCTCCCTCTCCCTCCCCTGACTCTGTGTGTGTGTCTCTGTGTGTGTCTATACCTGTGTGTCTGTCTGCCTGCCTGCCTGCCTGCCTGCCTGTGTATTTGTGTGTGTGTGTGTGTGTGTGTGTGTGTGTGTGTGTGTGTGTGTGTGTTATATACCTATGAGGTTCATGGGATCCTCCTGGAGCTTAAGTTACACATAGTTGTGAACAGCCTGACATGAGTTCTAGGAACTCATATTCTCGACAAGAGTAGTACACACTTCTAACCATCGAGCCAGGCATGGATTTCTGCCTACGGCATGGATCTCAAATCTAATTTATAGCAGTAGTGCTACTGTTGCACATGTGGGAGCATCTTGCCTGGCAGGTTGATGTTAGTATGTAATGGCTCATAGCTGGGCAACACTGTCTCCCCAGCAACCTGCATAGAAAGATAGCTGGCAGTGAGGAAGATTCCAGCTTGGTGGGACCAACTATTTTGGAGATATTTTAGGACTTTAATCATCTCCACATATTGAGCTTTGATAAAATACTGACAACAGAAAAACAATAGATGGAAAGACCCTTCATCAAAGAATTTTTGTTTACTGTTTTACTTTTGAGAAGGGATCTCACATAGCTCAGGCTGACAGTGACCTTGAACTCCCAATCCTATCACTACCTCTACAATGCTAGAATTACATAGGCATGCTACGACCACACATGACCTCTTCGCCAAAGATCTCAACACTATAAGGAAAACAGTTAAGACTGAAGAACTGAACAAAGAGTTCTCAGAAGAAACACAAAAGGTCAATAGTTTTTTTTCACTTTTTTTTATTAGATATTTTCTTAATTTACATTTCAAATGCTATCCTGAAAGTTCCCTATACCCTCCCCCCACCCTGCTCCACTTCTTGGCCCTGGCATTCCCCTGTATTGGGGCATATAAAGTTTGTAATATCAAGGAGTCTCTCTTCACAATGATGGCCGAGTAGGCCATCTTCTGCTACATATGCAGCTAGAGACACGAGCTCTGGGGGTTCTGGTTAGTTCATATTGTTGTTCCACCTAAAGGGTTGCAGACCCCTTAAGCTCCTGGGGTACTTTCTCTAGCTCCTCCATTGGGGGCCCTGTGTTCCATCCTATAGATAACTGTGAGCATCCACTTCTGTATTTTCCAGGCACTGGCATAGTCTCATACAAGACAGCTATATCAGAGTCCCATCAGCAAACTTTTGCTGGCATATGCAATAGTGTCTGGGTTTGGTGACTGATTATGGGATGGATCCCTGGGTGGGGTAGTCTCTGGTTAATCCATCCTTTTGTCTAAGCTCGAAACTTTGTCTCTGTAACTCCTTTCATGGGTATTTTGTTCCCTGTTCTAAGAAGGAATGAACTATCCACATGCTGGTCTTCCTTCTTCTTGATTTTCTTGTGTTTTGCATATTGTATCTTGGGTATTCTAAGATTCTGTGCTAATCTGCTTATCAGTGAGTGCATATCTAGTGATTTCTTTTGTGATTGGGTTACCTCACTAAGGATGATATCCTCCAGATACCTCCATTTGCCCAAGAACTTCATAAATTCATTGTTTTTGATAGCAGAGTAGTACTCCATTGTGTAAATGTACCACCTTTTCTGTATCCATTCCTCTGTTGAGGGACATCTGGGTTCTTTCCAACTTCTGGCTATTATAAATAAGGCTGCTATGAACATAGTGGATCATGTGTTCTTATTACCAGTTGGAACATCTTCTGGGTAAATGCCCAGGAGAGGTATTGCTGGATCCTCTGGTGGTACTATGTCCAATTTTCTGAGGAACCACCAGACTGACTTCCAGAGTGATTGTACAAGCTTGCAATTCCACCAGCAATGGAGGAGTGTTCCTCTTTCTCCACATCCTCGCCAGCATCTGCTGTCACCTGAATTTTTGATCTTAGCCATTCTGACTGGTGTGAAGTGGAATCTCAGTCTTGTTTTGATTTGCATTTCCCTGATGATTAAGGATGTTGAACATTTTTTCAGGTGCTTCTCGGCCCTTCGGTATTCCTCAGTTGAGAATTTTTTGTTTAGCTCTATACCCGATTTCTAATGGGGTTATTTGATTTTCTGGAGTCCAGCTTCTTGAGCTCTTTGTATATATTGGATATTAGTACCCTATCAGATTTAGGATTGGAAAAAAAATCCTTTCTCAATCTGTTGGTGGCCTTTTTGTCTTATTGAAAGTGATCTTTGCCTTACAGAAGCTTTGTAATTTTATAAGGTCCCATTTGTCAATTCTTGATCTTACAGCACAAGTCATTGCTGTTCTGTTTAAGAAAATTTCCCCTGTGCCCATATCTTTGAGGCTTTCCCCCACTTTCGCCTCTATAAATTTCAGTGTCTCTGGTTTTATGTGGAGGTTTGTGATCCAATTAGACTTGATCTTTGTACACGGAGATAAGAATAGATCAATTCACATTCTTTTACATAATAACTGCCAGTTGTGCCAGCACCATTTGTTGAAAATGCTGTCTTTTTTCCACTGGATGGTTTTAGCTCCCTTGTCAAAGATCAAGTGACCATAGGTGTGTGGATTCATTTCTGGGTCTTCAATTCTATTCCCTTGGTCTACCTGTCTGTCGTTGTACCAGTGACATGCAGTTTTTTATCACAATTGCTCTGTAGTACAGCTTAATGTCAGGCATAGTGATTCCCCCAGAGGTTCTTTTATTGTTGAGAATAGTTCTTGCTATCCTAGGTTTTTCATTATTCCAGATGAATTTGAAAATTGCCCTTTCTAACTCAGTGAAGAATTGAGTTGGAATTTTGATGGGGATTGCATTGAGTCTGTAGATTGCTTTCAGCAGGATAGCCATTTTGACACTACTAATCCTGCCAATCCATGAGCATGGGAGATCTCTCCATCTTCTGAGATCTTCAATTTCTTTCTTCAGAGACGTGAAGTTCTTGTCATACGATCTTTCACTTCCTTAGCTAGAGTCACACCAAGGTATTTTATATTATTTGTGAAGATTGTGATGAGAAACAACACCCTGCCTGACATTAAGCTGTAGTACAGAGCAATTGTGATAAAAACTGCATGGTACTGGTACAGCAACAGACATGTATATCAATGGAATAGAATTGGTCTGAAGTTCTCTTTCTTTGTTGGATCTTGGTGTGGTTTAGGTATCAGAGTAACTGTGGCTTCATAGAATGAATTGGGCAGAGTACCTTCTGTTTTTATTTTGTAGAATAGTTTGAGGAGAGTTGGAATTAGGTCTTCTTTGAAGGTCTGATAGAACTCTGCACTAAACCCATCTGGTCCTGGGCTTTTTATGGTTGGGAGACTATTGATGAGTGCTTCTATTTCTTTAGGGGAAATGGGACTGTTTAGATCGTTAATCTGATCCTGATTTGACTTTGGTACCTAGTATCTGTCTAGGAAGTTGTCCATTTCATCCAGGTTTTTCAGTTTAGTTGAGTATAGCTTTTTGTAGTAGGATCTGATGATGTTTTGGATTTCCTCAGGTTCTGTTGTTATGTCTACTTTTTCATTTCTGATTTTGTTAATTAGAATACTGTCCCTGTGCCCTCCAGTTAGTCTGGCTAAGGGTTTATCTTTCTTGTTGATTTTCTCAAAGAACCAGCTCCTGGTTTGGTTGATACTTTGAACAGTTCTTTTTGTTTCCAATTGGCTGATTTCAGCCCTGATTTTGATTATTTCCTGCCATCTACTCCTCTTGGGTGAATTTGCTTCCTTTAGTTCTAGAGCTTCTAGGTGTGCTGTCAGCCTGCTAGTGTATGCTCTCTCTAATTTCTTTTCGGAGGCACTCAGGGCTATGTGTTTTCCTCTTAGGACTGCTTTCATTGTGTCCCATAAGTTTGGGTATGTTGTGGCTTCATTTTTCTTAAACTCTAGAAAGTCTTTAATTTTTTTTCTTTATTTCCTCCTTGACCAAAGAATCATTGAGTCGAGTGTTGTTCAGTTTCCATGTGAATGTTGGCTTTCTATTATTTATGTTGTTATTGAAGATCAGCCTTAGTCCATGGTGGTCAGATAGGATGCATGTGAGAATTTCAATATTTTTGTATCTGTGGAGGCCTGTTTTGTGACCAATTATATGGTCAATTTTGGAGGAGGTACCATGTGGCACTGACATGAAGGTATATCCTTTTGTTTTAGGATAAAATGTTCTGTAGATATCTATTAAATCCATTTGTTTCATAACTTCTGTTAGTGTCCATGTGTCTCTGTTTAGTTTCTGTTTCCAGGATCTGTCCATTGGTGAGAGTGGGGTGTTGAAGTCTCCCACTATTATTGTGCGAGGTGCAATGTGTGCTTTGAGTTTTACTATAGTTTCTTTTCTTTTTTTTTCTTTCTTTCTTTCTTTTTTTTCTTTTTTTTTTTTTTGGTTTTTCGAGACAGGGTTTCTCTGTATAGCCCTGGCTGTCCTGGAACTCACTTTGTAGACCAGGCTGGCCTCGAACTCAGAAATCCACCTGCCTCTGCCTCCCGAGTGCTGGGATTAAAGGCGTGCACCACCATGCCCGGCTTATAGTTTCTTTAATGAATGTGGCTGCCCTTGTATTCGGAGCATAGATATTCAGAATTGAGAGTTCATCTTGGTTGATTTTACATTTGATGAGTATGAAGTGCCCCTTCTTGTCTTTTTGATAACTTTTTGTTGGAAGTCAATTTTATCTGATATTAGAATGGCTACTCCAGCTAGTGTCTTTGAACCATTTGCTTGGAAAATTGTTTTCCAGCCTTTCAGTCTGAGGTAGTGTCTGTCTTTTTCCCTGAGGTGGGTTTCCTGCAAGCAGCAAAATGTTGGGTCCTGTTTGTATAGCCAGTCTATTAGTCTATGTCTTTTTATTGGGGAATTGAGTCCACTGATGTTAAAAGAAATTAAAAAAAAGTAATTCTTGCTTCTTGTTAGTTTTGTTATTAAAGATTCTGTTCTTGTGGCTATCTTCTTTTAGGTTTGTTGAAGGATTACTTTCTTGCTTTTTCTAGGATGTACTTTCCATCCTTGTTTTGGTGTTTTCCCATTATTATCCTTTGAAGAGCTGGATTCGTGGAAAGATATTGTGTGAATTTGGTTTTATCATGGAATACTTTGGTTTCTCCATCTATGGTAATTGAGGGTTTTGCTGGGTATAGCAGTGTGGGCTGGCATTTGTGTTCTCTTTGGGTCTGTATAACATCTGTCCAGGATCTTCTGGCTTTCATAGTCTCTGGTGGGAAGTTTGGTGTAATTCTAATAGGTCTGCCTTTATATGTTACTTGACCTTTTTCCCTTACTGCTTTCAATATTCTGTCTTTATTTAGTGCATTTGTTGCTCTGATTATTATGTGTCGGGAGGAATTTCTTTTCTGGTCCAGTCTATTTGGAGTTCTGTAGGCTTCTTATATGTTCATGGGCATCTCTTTCTTTAGGTTTGGGAAGTTTTCTTCTATAATTTTGTTGAAGATATTTGCTGGCCCTTTAAGTTGAAAATCTTTATTTTCATCTACCCCTATTATCCATAGGTTTTATCTTCTCATTGTGTCCTGGATTTTCTGGATGTTTTGTGTTAGGATCTTTTTGCATTTTTTTTATTGTTGTGCCCATGTTCTCTCTCTATGGAATCTTCTGCACTTGAGATTCTCTCTTCCATCTCTTGTATTCTGTTGCTGATGCTCACATCTATGGTTTCTGATTTCTTTCCTAGGGTTTCTATCTCCAGAGTTGTCTCCCTTTGGGTTTTCTTTATTGTTTCTACTTCCCTTTTCAGGTCCTGGATGGTTTTGTCCAATTCCATCACCTGTTTGGTTGTGTTTTCCTATAGTTCTTTAAGGAATTTTTGTGTTTCCTCTTTAAGGACTTCTACCTATTTAGCAGTGTTTTCCTTTGATTCTTTAAGGGATTCTAACTCTTTAGCAGTGTTCTACTGTATTTCTTTAAGTGAGTTATTAATGCCCTTCTTAAGGTCCTCTACCAGCATCATGAGATATGATTTTGAATCTGAATCTTGCTTTTGGGGTATGTTGGGGTATCCAGGACTGGCTGAGATGGGAGTGCTGGGTTCTGATGATGGTGAGCAGTCTTAGTTTCTGTTGGTAAGATTCTTTTTTTTTTTTTTTTTTTTTTTTTTTTTTTTTTTTTTTTTTTTTTTTTTTTTTTTTTTTTTTTTTTTTTTTTTTTTTTTTTTTTTTTTTTTTGGTTTTTTGAGACAGGGTTTCTCTGTATAGCCCTGGCTGTCCTGGAACTCACTTTGTAGTGTTGGTAAGATTCTTATGTTTGCCTTTCGCCATCTGGTAATCTCTGGTGTTAGTTTTTATAGTTGTCTCTGGATGGAGCCTGTTCCTCCTGTGATCCTGTTACCCTGTGTCAGCTGCCCTGGGAGTCCAGCTCTCTTCTGAGTCTCAGTGGTCAGTGTACTCTCTTCAGGCAAGCTCTCCTCTTGCTGGGAGGGTGCACAGAGGTATGGCCTTGAGACCTGCCTCCTGGTTAAAAATGAAGGCCCAAAACAGGGCCTGTCCCAGAAGATGTGTTGCCTCTGCAGTCTGTGTGCTCACTTGCACAGACTGGTCTCCAAGGAACCGAAGACACAAGATGGCTCTCTCACCTGCTTCTGTAGGCATAGCCCTCCCGGGTGGACACCTCTCCTCAGGCAGGGAAGGTGCCCAGATGTCTGGAGCCAGAAACTGGGTCTGTCCCAGGAGCTATGTTGCTTCTGCCTGTCCCAGAAGCTGTGTCACTTCTGAAGTCCACTCACTCACTCACTCACTCACTCACTCACTCACTCACCCTTCACAGCCTGTGAGCTGACCTGTGCAGACTGCTCTCCGAGGGATCTGGGACCCAAGATCAGTTTTTTTTTTAAGTGCTCAGTATCTGTAGTTATCAGGACGATGCAAGTTAAAACTACTTTGAGACCCTACTTCACCCCAGTCAGAATGGCCAACACCAAGAAAACAAATGCTAGTGAGGATGTGGGCATAGAGGAACCCACAACTATGCTGCCAACTTGTGAACTGGTAGAGCTGAGCTATCAGGGAAACCAGCATGGAATTTTCTTCAAAAGCTAAAAATAGAAATTCTATATGACCCAGCTATAGCACTTCTGGGCATGAACCCTAAGATACTTGCCCATCTATGCTTACCCCTGATCTATTTATATCAATTAGCAAGAATATGGAGCCAACCAATGAAAATGAAGTATATATATATATATGAATTTTTTTAGGCATGGTCTTGCATAGATAGCCCAGGTTGGTCTGAAACTCATTATGTTAATATGTAGTTAGGATGATCATGAACTTTTGACTCATCTACCTCTACCTCTCAAGTGCTGGGGTTACTGGCAAGTGTCATCACCCCTGGTTTTATATGATGGTGGAGATCAAACCCAGAGCTTCATGCATGATAAGCAAGATCTTTATCAACTGAGCCACATCCCCAGCCCACAACATAATCTTATTGAACCATAAAGTAAAATGAAGTTTGGAGGAAAACAGATGGGAAAGATTATATTAAGTGAGGTAATTCAGGCTCAGAAAGACAAACACCACATGTTCTCTCTTATATGTAGATCCTAGCTTCTGATTTTGATACATGCATTTATGTAGGAGTGGGTGTGTATAGAGCCCAGAAAACTGTAAAGGAGCCCATGAGAGGAGAAAAATATTCTCTAAGAGGGAGTAGTGGAACACATGTGATATGAAAGTGGAAAGCAAGGTACTGGGAGTGGGAAGGTTCAAGCAAGGGGGAGTGGGTAGAGTGGGGGATGGTAATCAAAGCTAATGCTGTGTGAAACAACCACAAAGGAATCTCATACTTGATAAGCTAATCAAGAAATAAAAATGTTTAGAAAGAGTTTGAGCAGAAGTGCCCTTGTATGGATGGATAAAGCTACTCCCCAAAGCTATAGAGTATTTAACAAAAATCCCAGTGCCAATGGTAGGCTTTTTCTTATGAGTTGTTAGGGAGGCTCCTGAGGCCTCCAAAACAACATAAATAATTGCCATTCTTGTTGGTTGTCTACCAGAACTAGATAGTAAGACCCTATTGCTGGGATTGGCTCCATAGAAAAGAATTCGATGTCTAAGACTGAAAACATATTCAAAAGCCCATGGCTAGGGTGAGGGTGAAAGTCATAGGCCCTAGTACAGCAGAAGCTACTGCTGTTACTTTGCTAAATGAACATGATGTGCCTTCCAATCTTCTTCTTCTTCTTCTTCTTCTTCTTCTTCTTCTTCTTCTTCTTCTTCTTCTTCTTCTTCTTCTTCTTTTGAGACAGGGTTTCTCTGTGTAGCAACTCAGAAATCTGCCTGCCTCTGCCTCCCAAGGGCTGGGATTAAAGGCATGCACCACCACATCCAGTTTTCCAATCATCTTCTAAATAACTGTGTCTATGACAGATTAGTGATGCTGTCAGTTTTATTAGAGAAGTTTCTTTTTGCACTGGTCAGTAGTGACTGCAGAGATTCATAACTAGTCAAAGTACTGAAAATAAATGGTTCCTGAATGCCCAGCTATAAATGAGGTATCACCCTTTCTAAGACTCAGAGAAACATCAAAGGAGGAACAGTGTCCTGGCTAATTTTATGTCAACTTGACATAACCTAGAGTCATTTGGTAAAGGTGCTCTCAATTGAGAAAATGCTTCCATAAGATTGGACTGTAGGACATTTTTCTAATTTTAGTTATTGATATGGGATGGTCTAGACCATTGTAGGTGGTGCCACCCCTGGGCAGATGGTGTTAGGTTCTATAAAAAGTAGGCTGAGTAATCTATGGAAGCAAGTCACTGAACAGCACCCCTCCATGGACTCTGCTTCAGTTCCTGCCTCTAGGTTCCTGCCCTGTATGAATGCCTGTCCTGACTTCTCAGTGATGGAATGAAATGTGAAAGTGTAGGCTGAAATAAACCCTTTTCTTTCCTAAGTTGCTTTTGGTCCTGGTGTTTTTGCCACAGAAATAGAAATGCTAACTTAGACAGAAAGAATGTGAGAGCTGGAGAAAGGGAAAGAAGTGTGGATTGCTGATTTTTTTTTCGTTGAACGAACAGCACCTGTGGATATCTGTACAAGGTCTACATAAGATTGGGCCTATCAACATTTGGTCACAGAAGGGAATGGCATCCCAACCCTTATCCAAGGCTTTATATGTAGTTAATGGTAGACGTGGGAGGGAGAGACATTTTCTTAATGGTTTACCTTAATGGTAAGGTGCCCATACTCCTATAACAAATTCATATCCATGCCCTGGTTTTAATAAACCAGTGAAACCTAGTGAAAGTCAGTAGGTCATCACCACCACCACCACCACCAAAAATAAAAACAACAGCAACAACAACAAAAAAAACCCCATGAAAGTGGAAAGAATGATTAAAAAGAGGAAGAAGATCACCAGGAGTGAATGAGGGTCAAGAAAAGGAAATGCCTTCTGTACATGTATGAAAATGCCATAACAAAATACATTTGTGATAGCTAATATTGAATGTCATCTTTAAAGGACCCAGGGTCATTAGAAAACAAGCCTCTGAACATCCCTGTAAGGGTTGGTTAGAGTCTATGTATGTCTGTAAGGATTATCTAGATTAAGGTAATTGAGGTGTGAAGTGATACCATTCCATGGGCTGGGTTCTTAGACTGATGGGGCAGATCCTGGGAAATGGAGTAGCTTCTTTCCATTGAGATGACCTGAAGCTGGGAATTAGCAGAAATGAAAATAGGAAGAAAAAAAAAACAGGAAGCAAAGATGGAGGATGGTAATGTCTATCTCCAAATAGAGCTTTTATGAGATAACAAGAGCGATGAGCTCAGTACCATCTTAAAAAAAGAAAAAGATAATGGCTGAAGACTTAATTCACGAATTCACACCTTTTGAGGTGGGACTCTTAGGAGGTAATTCTAATTGAATGAAGTCATGAGAGAGTGGGTCCCCATGATGGCATTCATGGTTTTCTCAGAGGAGGAAGAAAGACCCAAGCTAGCATATTGGTTTTTCTTGCCATGTGATATCCGTAGCCATGTCATGATATAGCAGGAAGGCCCTTACAGGGTGTTTAACAGATGCTGGTCTCATTCTCTTGAACTTCCTACATCCTAAAATCATTAGCCAAATAAGCTATTCTTTATAAATTACCCAGTCCTTGATAGCTTGTTACAGTAAGAGAAAATGGAGTGAACCAGTCACTATATTATGAAATGCTCTCTCGTTTGCCTTTGAGATTTCACAACTTTGAATAAGGACTCCCAAAATGACTTGCACATTTGCCATCCTGCAAAGAGACACTTAAAATTAATTTGGAGGTGGAAGGCTAAAGAAATGACTCAGCAATTAAGAGTGCTTCTGTTCTTCTAAAGGATCTGAGTTTAGTCCCCAGCACTCATATCAGGCAGCTTACAACTGTGACCCCAGCTTCATGTAATCTGATGCTGTGATGGTCGGTCCATGGAATTGATAGCCTAAATTGATAGAGAAAAAATTTTCAGTGAGCTAACATCCTCTGACACAGGCTTCCAAACACTTAAGGACACTTACGGGTCAGCAACTCCCAAATATCTCACTTCACTCTTTGAAAACATAAACCCAAAGTGATCAAGATTCATACTACTGGGAAGTAGAACACCAAACAATTCACAGACTTGCACAGCCCCTCCAATAGTCCTGAAATGTGACAAATGGCAATAGTTCCAGCTAATAAAGAATGAGAGGTAGTTGATTCCCCTGAGCCCAGATGTTCAAAGGCAGCCTGGAAACACAGTGAGACCCAAACTCTTTAAAAAAAGAGATGGGGTAAAGTGGTGGTGGTGGAGGTAAGATGACTCACGATTAAGGTGCTTGCCACCAAATCTGGTCCACAGGACCACATGGTTGAAAGAGAGAATCAACTCCTATGTGCCGTCCTTTGACCATCACACACATGCCAAGGTATACATAAATCTTTAAACATAATACATAAATTAAAATTTTAAAAGAGACCAAAAGTCTTACATTTCCCCCTGTAATTCCAGCCTTCTATCATGGATGGGGAACCGTCTAGGTGGTTTCTGTAACATGGTTTCTGTTTTCTCCCTCAAGCCAGGAAGTAGACCTTCTCCAGACTTCCCCAAGCCTTGTGAATGTCTGCTGGTATTCTTAGAATATAATCCTGCAAAAGGGTGGGAAGTCCCTGTAGTGGTTTGGATAAGAATGATGCCCATGTGCTCAGATATTTGAACACTTGGACCCTAGTTGGTAACACTGTTTGGAGAGGTTTGGGTGAAGCCTTGTTGGACGAAGTATATCATCAGAGGTAGGCTTTGAGAGTTAAAAGCCCCAAGCCACTCCCAGTTCACACTCTCTATTTCATTCTTGTAGTTGAGATATGAGCACTTAGCTCCTTGTTCTTGTTACCATGCCTACTATTTGGTGCCATGTCTCCCTATTGTAATAGACTCTTATCTTTCTGGAACTTAATTACCCCCACACACACCACAAAAAAACCCCCTCTTTTTTCTATAAGTTGCTTTGATCATAGTGTTTTATATTTTTATATTAATTTATTTTATGTGCAGTAGTGTTTTTCCTGCATGTATGTATATGCACAACATGTGTGCTTGATTCCTACAGAGGTCAGAAAAGGGCATCAGATCCCCTGGAACTGGAGTTGCAGACAGTTGTAAGCCACCATGTGGGTGCTGGGGACTGGACTTAGTGTGTTTACTGGTTCTTGTGTTCCATATAGTAAAGTCTGCATTTCTTAATGGATTTTTGTTATGTCGCTAGTGTGTGATATCCTTAGCTATCAGATAAATGCATATTAAAACTACATTGATATTTTCTATTACCCTTGTCAAAATGGAAAAGACTAATAAAAGACAACAGATGCTCAGGAGTGTGTGAGTAGTAGAATCCTTATACACTGTTGGTGGGAGTACAAAATGATACATCTGCAATGGACATCAGTGTGGTGGTTCCTTGAAAAAAAAAACTGGAAATAGATTGGCTATATGACCCAGCTCTACCACCTCTGGGCAGATGCCCAAAGGACTGTATTTCCTACCACAGAGACACTTGTTCATCCCTGTTTTTAGCTAATCACACAGCTAAGCCATGAAAACAGCCTAATTGTCCACCACCTGATGAATGGATAAGGAAAATGAAGTGCCTATGCAACATAGAGTTTTATTCAGCTGTAAAGAATAATTAAGTTATGGATTTGCAGGTAAATGGTGGAACTGGAGAATAATCCAGATCCAGAAAGACAAATATCACATTTTGGCCCAAAAATACAAAATAGCACACTGAGATTAATTTGGAGTACCTGTACAACCCAGGTACTCACTCTTCATGGATCATTTAGCTTGCTTTTTTAAACAACCCAGGAGCCCAGGGTTGGCACCGCCCACAGTAGACCTGGCCTTCCAGATCAATCATTGTTCACCAGAACTTGATGATAAAACCCTATTGCTGAAGACACTACAAATTTTGGACACAGGATATGAAGAAATTGGCTGGTACTGACTCAGATGCTCCCTACCTAATGGCTTTTATAGTACTGAAAGGTGTTATGTAGGCTACTGGGGGCTGGGGAGTCATCAACAGTCATATCCAGCTGTGAACTCTGTGAACAACAACAATGACCAGTATGTCAAGGTATGCCTATGAGTATAATGGCGGCACAGATGTTTGAGGGTAGCCAGCAACTTTCTGGTTGGGTTTAAGGCCTAGTCCACAGAAGAAAATACATGCCTGGTACTATAAGTCTGTGCCTAAATCCATGACTGAGGAGGTCATAGGCCCAGGGGGATCAATCAACTACTATTATGTTGCTAGAGTGAACACAGCATCAAACTGCCTTCTAAATTCATATCTTTATATTCATAGATTAGTGTAGCTCTCAGAGGAGGTTTTTCTTTTGTTTTGTGCAATGGAGGCAGCTACACAGAAGTTCACAACTGGTCAAAGTGCAAAGAGCAGGTGTCTGTGCTGTGGTTGTCAGCCACAAATTAGTCATCTGTATCACTCCACTTCCCTCCAAGGCTCAAGGACCATCACAGAATAGGAGGAAGAAAGATTGTAAGAGCCAGAGATCAAGGAGGACTGAAGTAAAACAGTGTCTTCTGGGAGCTAGAGAAAGTACCCAAGGAGCTGAAGGGGTCTTCAACCCTCTAGGTGGAAGAATAACCATGAACTAACTAGTACCCCCTGAGCTCATGACTCTAGCTGCATATATAGAAGAGGATGGCCTATTTGGCCATCAGTGGGAAGAGAGGCCCCTTGGTCATGCAGACTTTATATGCCCCAATACAGGGGAACGCCAGG
>LR749567.1:2500-25328 GCA_902729485.2 Mus minutoides
AGTTTATAGTTTATCTAAAATTACACTCAGGAACCAAATGCATTCAGAAATAATATTTATAGACATGAGGAAAAAAATTGCCAATTGGGGTATATATATATATATATGTAAGTTTGTTTGAATTTATCTATCTGAGTACTATCTAACCATGTCTACATGTCTATGTATACAAATATGTATGTGTATATGTATTTATTTATTTTCTATCTACAAAGCTATGTATGTGTCTATGTAACTAGGTAACTATGTATCTAAATATGTATATATGCATCATATATATATATATATATATATATATATATATATATATATTCACATATCTTTCTACTTACTTACTTACCTAACTATACATATACTTACCTGTTAAAAAGAATGTAAAATGTAATAACAAAAAATAAAATAACAAGAGGTTATGGTTCTGGATTCTACGAGCAAGTAGTATAATGTAAGATGACTTGTAAAAAGTATTCCTCAATTATACAACTTATTTTAAAGTACTATACATAGTATTTATAAAAAAGGTTTTATATATATATATATATATATATATATATATATATATATATATATATATATGTCAGTGTTCTATCATGTTCTCATGGCTGGTTTGGTAATTAATTGCCTAGAGACTTTAATGAACAAACTAATTAAAATGTATGTACACTTTGATCCAATGCATTATTTTTAGGTAATTTCATAAAAATCACAATTGCTAATATATAAAGAGATTTAATTTGTAATAGAACCTAATACACTTAAATAAATATGACCTAATATATAAATATATTATGCTTCATTATTGTTCACCATATAACAAGATATTTTTTGTTCATTCAGAGATATACAATAGCATCATTGAAATATGAGTATGATAATATAAAGCCAATACTCAAAATTTTATGTATTTCTAACTCTATTCTTTCAACAAATGGATCAACAATACTAGAACACTGTTACTGATCATTACATTGAATAGTGGCACGCAATTTTTTCTTTCCTTTTACTTTTCTTTTTATTATTTGTTATTATTTATTATTAACCACTATTCTGCATGTATAGCATAGCTTCAATTTTAGTGTTTTGTTGAATCCTCAATATTCAAATAATTGGGTATCAATTTCATGTTTGTGTGTGTGTGTGTGTGTGTGTGTGTGTGTGTGTGTGTGTGTGTGTATTTGCTTATTTTAGACTACTAATTCCTGGACCTTCTTTGGGGTTCTTTTCCTTTAATTGATTCAAGAAGCATTTTCTTATTTTCAGTTTTAATTTCTTATTTTTAACCACTATATATTTTTAAATTCACATTAGCAGGTTCACAAAAGTTGTAGATGGAAAGTTATTTTAGTTACACAAATAATTAAGCAGAAATTCAGAAATGTGATCATTCCACAAGATATATTAAAAATTAGATATCATTTATTAATACTTTCTTAATCATTTCTTTCTTAAATTTATATAATTTGATGAACAAACATATAACATAAATGATATGATCCAGTAGGAAACTTTATAATATCATCAGGCTTAAAAATTCCAACCTTCAATTTCATCTTGAGGAATGTGATATTTTTCTTACTGGGAGATAGCATATTAAATTCACTTGTTGTAAGTCATCTCCCATCAAATTAAATGCATACCATCCTGAATGAGTCTTTTAGACTTTCAAATACCATCAGAAACTGTGTCTTATTCAAATAGACAAATCAAAGGAATACTTAATTTTTCTTAAATCAAGGCTACTTTTTTTGAACCTTCTAAATTCTTTAAGCAATTCAAATTTTATTGAGCATTTTCTTGTTAAAAATTGAAGAAGTCATGTAATTTTGATATTTCTTTATGGAAGATACATAGCATTAGCATTCAGCTGGTATAAAGCTTTACATTTGAAAAATCCAAAGTAATATCACAGATATATTGATTCAGCATAACAAGTTCTGAGAATCTTATTTCATCAGGTCAACTACCCTGATTGTATAGCTCAGGCAATGATTTATTTCATTATGAAAACAGAAAATAAATATTGTTATTAAACTTTTCTCCCCAAAGCAAACTTCACAAGACTGAAATTGTATGTTATGACTTTGCAAAAAAGTTTTTTTAATGAATATAAAATGAAAACATTATAATTTATAGTTATTTAAATCTATTTATCTACCCATAGATCCTACATATGATGGACATTATGCTTAACTAAAATACATATAATAATAGCAGTGACATTAGCCAATGTATTTTATGAACCATATGCTTCACTATTATTTACTAGATAGAACTTAGTTAAAAATAGACAGTCAATAGAACAATTTGCAATCTACAGATTGGGAAAAAATTTTTCACTAACACCACATCTGACAGAGGGCTAATATCTAAAATATACAGGGAACTCAAGAAGCAAACCTCCAAAAAACCAAACAATACAATCAAAATATGGGGTATAGAACTAAACAGAGAATTCTTAATTGGGGAATCTTGAATGGCCAAGAGGCACTTAAAGAAATGTTCAAAGTCCTATTTCATCAGGGAAATATAAATCAAAATGACCCTGAGATTCAACCTTACATAAATCGGAATGGCTAAGATCAAAAACTCAGGTGACAGCACATGTTAGTAAAAATGTGGAGAAAGAGGAATACATTTCTGGTGGGATTGTAAACTGGTTCAACCACTCTGGAAATCAATCTGGAGGTTCCTTAGAAAATTATAAACAGATCTTCCTGAAGACACAGCTATACCACTCTTGAGCATATACCCAAAGACACCCCACCATACCATAAGGACACATGCCCTACCATGTTCATAGCTGTCTTATCTATGATAGTCAGAAGCTAGAAACAACCCACATGTCTCACAAACCAAGAATGGATACAGAAAATGTGTTTCAGTTACACAATGGAATACTATTCAGCTATTAAGAATAGGGACAGCATGAGTTTTGCAGGCAAATGGATGGAACTAGCAAATATCCCCTAAGTGAGGGAACCCAAAATGACATGCATGGTATAGGGATAGTAGACAAAACAAATGTACAGAGTACCTAGGATACAATGCATAGAACTCAAGAAGTTTAACAAGAAGAAGGGCCCAAGTGAGGATGCTTCAATCTCACTTGGGAAGGATAAGAAAATAATTACAGGAGGCAGAGGAATGGAGGGACCTGTATGGGAGAGAAGAGGAGGAGGGTAAACGGGAAACATGATCAGATATGGGGGAGGGAAACAGGAGAGAAGCCCTGAGGGCTACCAGAATGAATGGAAATCAGAGTCCTCTTCTGGTAGAAGGCATCAATTGGAAGGATGTAGTTGCCATCCCACAGTCATAAACGCTGATCCAGAATTGTTCCTTTATAAAAGAATTGCAGGGACAAAAATGGATAAAAGCCTGAGGGAAAGGAGGTCCAGTGACCAGCTCAAATTAGGATCCAGCTCAATGGGAGGCTCTAAGTTTGACCCTATTACTGATGCTATCATGTGCTATCATGTGTTATCATGGCTGTCCTTCAAGAAACCCAACAAGCAACTGAAAGAATCAGATACAGATACTTAGACCTAACCATTGGACTAAACCACTCTTGTGGTTGAATTAGGGAAAGGCTGGAAGAAGCTGAGGAGGGGGTAATCCCATAGGAAGACCTGAAGTCTCAACTAACCTGGACCCCTGAGATCTCTCAGAGACTGAACCAATAACCAGGAAGCATACAGTAGCTGATCCAAGGCCCCTGACACATATACAGTAGAGGGCTTCATGGTCTGGCTTCAGTGGAAGAATGGGCCTAACCCTTGAGAAACTTGAGGCCTCAGGAAGTGAGGAAGCCTGGCAGGGGCTGGGTGGGAGAAGAACCTCCTCTTGGAGACAGGGGGGGGGGGGGAAGAGGAATGGAATAAGAAACTAGAGCAAGAGTGCCTGGAGAGGTGCAATGGCAGGATTGTCAAAAATAAAAACATACAAAATATATTGAAAAAATCTAAGCAATAAATGCCAATGCTGTAAGTGAATAGATAATTTCATGAATAAAATATATTTAAAAATTATTCAATGTTGGTAAATAAGATGCTAGAAACTCCTATAAGGGAACCTGCTGGCCTCTTCAGGTCATTGCCCTTTCTGCAAAGAAAATGTTGCTGTGTTTTCTATTAACTCTCCTCTCATTTTTAGTTGTTTGACTGAAGTTTTTCTTTCATATACATGTTTTGGTGATTTATACATAAATCTTCTGAAGAAAAGTTTAGTCTTTAAGATTCATTGTTTTTCGCTATATCTATATAGTTTTAACAGATTTATTACTTCTCCTAATGATTAGCAGGGATATGCTTCTAGATTTTTGAGCATACCAAATAATGTGGCCACAAATATTTGAATATGTCCTGCAGGGCAGTAGACTATGAGAAGAAGCCTGATAAGGTTGAGCTAAAGGCTAGAAGCCCAGAGACTCTGAAGGAATTGTAGGAGCTTTACATGCTCCTGGTACTAGAACCCTGTGACATAGCAGCTCCCCCACCCTCACCCCCCAGAGACAAATGTGCCTTCAGCATGTAAGGGCAATGTCTCAAGCCCTTCAACGTATAGATGAGGCATTCCTAACATCTCAGACCAAGATAATTGGAAAAGAGACATGACCACTGTTATGTAGGCTCAAAGCTGAGTTCTCCATGTTAATGAGGTACCTAGAGGCCCAGAGGGCTTAGCCAATAACCTTCCCTTTCTAGAAATTTTTTCCCTGAAAATGGTATTTAATGTCATATCCCACCCTGAGAAGTAGGATATGGTTTTACACATCCACTTTTAGCCATGACAATAAGCTCTTTAGGACCATGGGATATCTCTTTTCACCAATATCCACTGTTGGCAGCCATGAAGAAGGCCTTCACCTACAGAGCCACAGCCTAGTCTCCTGTAGAAAGTCCTCTATGAATCCCCAGTCACAAAGGCCACCAAGCCTGAATCCACCAAGATAAGAACAATCGTCCCTAATGGGATAAACTGGAGCTCCCCCTCTCCTCTGGCTCCAGGGCTAGATGCCATCCCTAGTCCTTGGACTCCCTACTCGACTCTCTTCTCTTTAGCAACTTCCAGTGGCACCTGGATGTCCAAGAGTCTGAGAACCCCATGGTCCCGGCCTTGTTGGAGCTCTGCATACCCTTGAGCGAGCTCTGGCTTTCCCACATTTCAGACTGTACTTTCTCACTCCTGAAGCAGTGCCATGGTGCTTCCCTACAGCCTAGCACCCATCCTGGCCAGGAAGTAGGATAAGCACAGTCAAACTCCCCTCTTCTGCCTCTTCAAGCGGCCATGCCAAGTGACAGAGGAGAAGCAGGCCAACAGTCCTACAATGTTCTACCTGGAGTTTGTCCTGGGATAACTAAAGTTGATTTAGAACTTACCATCCCAGCAATAGCACGCTGCAGTCCTTTCTATTGTGTCTCTTTGTCAGCTTCACATTTCTCAGGATGTTCATTAGATGGAGGACATCTGTCTTCTGTGACAAGAATGTGTACAAGTTATTTTAAAAGCTTCTGTTGACACCATCTGCTGCACAAGGAAGCTTCTCTGATGATGGTTGAGCAAGCAATTGATCTATGAGCAGAGCAGAAAGTCATTAAGAGTCATGTTATTGTTACGTTCCTCTAGTTCAATGAAAATATTTGGATTTTCCCCTAAGTTTCTGCCCTAAAAAGACTCATGCTCATGGTCATTTAAGCAGCTAATGTATAGATTCCATCTCCTGGAATGGGCCTTAAGTCAAATCAGAGATTGTTCAGTTACTCTTACAAGCTTTGTGCTACCCTTGCCCCGGCATATCTTGCAGACAGGACACCATTGTAGATCACAGATTTTGTAGTTGTTAGTGGGTTGATGGTTACATTCCTCCTTTGTTCACATTCAGAGTATGTTTTGGTCTCATGAACACTAGTCGGTAGGTTTAAGGCTCCAGATAAGCACCAGTACTAAGTCTCTGTGTTCAGTGATCTGTAAAAGGGTTGTCTTCAGCAATAGAACCTTGTTCTCAGGTTGTTGAAAGCAACCTATAGCCTTGGCAACAACCTGGGCTGTTTGGAGACTCTCAAAGGACTCCTTTGGTTAACATTTCCATTAGATGTAATTCATTTCTGGTACTGGAAGCTTCATTTGGTTACAAGAGATGTCCACTTGGGGCTCTGTCTCTCTATTTAGTGGTTTTAGTTAAATCGCCTTCATATGTGTATATATTTTAGGAAGGTTCTATGTGTTCATTTTTCATACTGTCTGTCAAATGGACCTTAGTTTTGTCTATCTGTCTCAGTTTTCTCTCCCTCATTCCCCTTTTTTTCTTCCCTTTCCTGCTTAATCCTCTTATGTAGCCCCATCATCCATTGATAATTATATATTTAGTTTCCATTTTCTAGGGAGATCTGCCTATACCACCTAGGTCCCTACATACACCCATAGTAGACAAAGACCAAGAAAATGAAGGAAGGAAGAGAGAGAGAGAGGGAGGGAGGGAGAGAGAGAGAGAGAGAGAGAGAGAGAGAGAGAGAGAGAGAAACAGGAAGGAGAGAGGGAGGGAGAGAGGGAAAAGGAGAGAGAGAGGGAGAGAGAGGAAATGGGAGAGGGAGAGGGTGAGAGAGGAAATGGGAGAGGGAGAGGGTGAGGGAGAGGTTGAAAGGGAGAGAAAATAGAAAATGATTAAATTCACAATGATAAAACCTTAAGTGCCTTGTTTTCTAAAAATCCTAATTTCAGTAGTTATGAATGTGTTATGTGAATTATATGTCTTGTATTGTATAAATATTATATAATAAGGATGTGGAGTTGCAATCTTGATTTTGTATAAGGTGTTATATAATGAAACAATATATTAACACTAAGTGTAAGACAGCTTAGATGGCTCCATTCATATTAACTTGCACTGAATGTAAGAGTCATACTCAACATTTCACAATGATGAAATGGAATAATGTTACATATATATGTATGCACATATAATAACCTTTAAAACCATAAAATTAAACTTGGCAGAGAAACTTCGTGGTGTTTAATAGTTGGCTTGTAAATCCTCAAATATTTACATACTCTTCTGCATAAATCTTCTGTGAAGTACCGATTAACCTTTGCCTCTTTGTGCATTGAAAATCTTTGACACTGAGCTGTCTATGTTGATTAGACTCCAACACTTGATGTGCTTCTTATTTGTACACAATGTGTTATCCTACTATCTCTCTCAGTCACTTGTAGAGAACAGATTAAGGTAAGCATCTATGTTCATGGATTTTCCTCTTTCTCAGTTTATTTCAGGTCTAAAATAAATGTTCTGCACACATGTTTGACTGAGTGTGTGTGAGTATGTGTGTGAGTGGATGGTGACTATGTTTCCATAAATATAAATGTAAAGGTTTTTAGTCTTTTATTTGATTGATCAAAGTTGGGTTAGAAATTCCCAACTAATATTAACTAGAACAAATAGGTGACTTGTTCCTTACCTATCTTAGCTAAGGAAATTAGAGGATACACTATATGCCACAAAATCCTCCAATATTAAAGACCAAAAACATCTCCCAAAGATAGTGAACATCTGTACAGAGAAATGATTTTCCCTTGAAAACTCAAGGTCTACAGTGCCTCTAGGTAGGACAGGAGACTTAGCCAGTCCTATCTCTGTACTCTTTATTGAATTAAACTGCAAACAATGATGAAAGTTGTTTTCTTGCTTTTATTATGACACACAAAAAAGCTTGAATTCAATAGTATCCAGTCCATAGGCTCCTTCCATTCAGAAACAGGTCAGAATAGAAGAGAAATGGTAGAAGTTCTATGACTTATGTTATTTTCTGAATACAGCTCAATAAAACAATAAATCACCTACCAAACAGCATAGCTGAGTCTTATATCTGACAATCTCTACAGTACATTTAGAGAGAAAAGGGTTTAATTCCTTCTGAATTTTTATCTAAAGTTAGGAAAACGAGATATAAATATTCCTATTCTTTTCTGTCATTTATCCATCAGTCACAACATCCGTCTTTCTCCTTCCTGGATTTAACAGTTTTTGTGTACATGTTTCAGGAGTCTTGGAAATTATTCCTTATACTGTAATTATGAAAATAATGTGTGAAGTATTCCAAGGAAATGGGAATGCTAGAGAACCTTAACACAGTTAAATATTTAGTCAATTGCAAGTTAATTCTTTGAGCACACAACTTTCTTTTTTCAAATTATATTTATTTATTTATTCTCTTTACAACTCAGTATCAGCACTTTCTCTTCTCCCAGTACCCCCTCAGGTAAGTCCTCACCCTTACCCCTTAGAAGAAAGGTCCTCCTCTGAGTGTTAAATGCCCCATGCCCTCCCAACCCCTACCCTCTCCACTTCCCCACTCCATCACCCCACATATCAAGCTGCTGCTGGACTAGTTATATCCTCTCCCACTGAGGCCAGACAAGGCTCTCCATTTAGGGGTGTAGGATCCATGGGAAGGCAGTCAGGCAGCAGGCTCAGGGATAGCCACTGTTTGGGGGACTGCATGAACACCAAGCTGCTCATCATGTGTGCAGAGGTCCTAGGTCCATCCTGAGCTTGCTCATCGGTTGATGATTCAGCCACCGGGAGCACCCAAGGAAACAGGTTTCTTGACTTCATTGGTCTTCCTGTAGAATCTATTTCCTCTTTGAGTCCCTCAATCTGTTTCCAAACTCTTCCTTAAGACTCCCCAGCTCCATCTACTGTTTGGGTATGATTTTGCATCTCTTTCCTTTGGTTGTTAGTGGAGCATCTCACAGTTCAGTTATGCCAGGTTCCAGTCTACACGCGTAAGGGAGTATCATTAATAGTGTCAGGAATTTGGCTCTTGCCCATGGGATGGGTCTCAAATGGGGCAGTCATTGGTTGGCCATTCCCGCAGACTCTGCTCTATCTTTATAACTGCATATCTTGAAAGCAATACACATTTTAGGTCAAAGGCTTTGTGGGTGGGTTGCTGTCCATATCCTTCCACTAGGAGCCCTGCCTGACTCTAAGAAGGAGTACACTATCATTTTTTTTTTTTTTTTAGCTTTTACTTCTACAGTTTATCACAATGCATACCATGTAACAAAATTAGTACGCGCTGATATCTACCAAGTACTTTGATATCTAAAATGAGTAAGTAAATATTTAAGAAATATTTACTGCATTGAGTTAAAACCATGTATATTTGGATTCAGATAAATACACACAAAGACATTGTTAATATACTGTGACATGCATATAACATGCAAAGTCAATGAGGAACACATCCCATATATTGCTCATTGCACTGTAGAAGCATTCAGTGAACTGTATTGTGAACTCCATATATATATATATATATATATATATATATATATATATATATATATATATAACCATCAGTGTTATATTTTCCATGCATATCTAGTTGAAACATTTAAAAAGATATTAAAACATAAAAATAGAAACTTCTCCATATACATGAAAATGTACAGTATTAAATGGTCAATCTGAAAATAAATATAATTCAAAACCTTGAAAAGACAAAGAATAATCTCCTAAGATAGCAAGGAAGGATGATAATGGATTTGTCACTATGCTGTTCAGTTATACAATGTTTCACTATTCCATTTCTAGTACAAATGTGTGTATTTTACTACACAATCCATTTTTTTTTCAGCATATACTATCATTTGTCACCAAAAGTCAGTCAGTAAGCCAAAACTACAAAGTAGCATAAAATAAAGCACAAAGGCATGGTTCTTTCTCTATATACAACCCACTATGTATAAATATCAAAAATCTATTGATACAATTTTATAAAGAGCTGTCTGCTGCCACTTGCATGTCACAGTACATCTGATACTGTCCCGATTTTTATCTGTATTTAATCTGCCTGACTACCTGTCATGCCTTATTAAATGAACTATTTCAATTATATTAATGGTTATATATATATATATATATATATATATATATATATATATATATATATATATATATATTCCCTTTTAGTAAATCTTTGATCATCATGTTAAGTTAGATATTTTTCTTGCAACCCTCCACTTATCTTCTTCAGAAAGTAATGTTGTACCTTCTGAACATAAATATATTGGTCCTATATTGCCCATGTAGCTATAGAATTTATGGACTTCATTATAGCACAGTTTACCTTGTCCTTTTTATATATGAGTGTTTGCTATATAAAAGAAAAAGAAAGAATATAAAATGATGACTTAAATGCTAGGTGCAAGGTACATAAGCCCTCCAACACATGAGTGTACTGTCATATATGTGTGTGAGTGTGTGTGTGTGTGTGTGTGTGTGTGTGTGTGTGTGTGTGTCACGTGCTAAAAACACACAGGATACATGGTATGTGATGCCATACAAATTCTCGGTCTGGCAGACCTTCTGATTTCCAAAGAGAAACATAGCTCTCTAGTTTATAACCTGAGATTTTTTGCTGAAAATGTATCAGTTATGGGCCATTACTCTACTGAGCACAGAACCAACTCATTAAATCCCACAGTAAAGGAGTCATCACACTTAGACAGACATCTATTAAAGTGATTTAGCTGGTTATATCATAAATACGCAGTGGCAGGGGCTTCTGATTACCAGTGTTGGTGAATTCCATGTAGGGTGTCACTTCTTGCCTACTTGAAATGCTTATATTCTGTAATGAAAGCTGCACTGGTAATTTCACTCCCCCTTGAATCAAAGGTAGCTTTGGAACTTTACCAAACATAAACATTTTCACTGATGAACTGCATGATCTTGCTATGATTAACATCAACTGTCATTAACAGAAACATTTATTTGTACTTAGGAGATTAATCCCCCTGTTAACAGTTATCCTCAGATAATTTTGAGTGGAATCATTAGTAATTTGAACTACAGGTTTTTGGACAAGTCAAAATTAAAGAATGTCTTTATTCTTTCTTTTTTATATTTTTATTAAATATTTCCTTTATTTACATATCAGATGTTATCCCCTTTCCCAGTTTCCTCTCATAAAATCCTATCCTGGCATTCCCTCCACTGGGGCATCGAGTATTCACAGGACAAAGAGACTTTCCTCCCATTGATGTCCAACAAGGCCATCCACTGCTACATATGAGGCTGGAGTCATGGGTCCCTCCATGTGTACTCTTTGGTTAATGGTTAATCACCTGAGAGTTTTGCGGTATCTGGTTGGTGGATAATATTATTCTACCTGTAGGGGAGGAAACCCCTTCATCTCCTTCAGTCCTATCTCTAACTCCTCCATTGGGAACCCTGTGCTCAGTCCAATAGTTGGCTGAGAGCATCCACCTCTATTTGTCAGGCACTGGCAGAACCTCTCAGGAGACAGCTATATCAGGCTCCTGTCAGCAAGCACTTCTTGGCATCCACAGTAGTGACTGGGTTTGCTAACTGTATATGGGATGAATCTCCTGGTGGGTCAGTCTCTGGATGGCCTTTTCTTCAGTCTATGCTCTACAATTTCTCTCTGTATATCCTCCTGTAGGTATTTTGTATGCCTTCTAAGAAGGACTGAAGCAGCCACACTTTGGTCTTCCTTCTTCTTGAGCTCCATGTGGTCTGTGAAATGTATCTTGGGTATTCCAAGATTTTGGGAAAATATCCACTTATCAGTGAGTACATACTATGTGTGTTCTTTTGTGATTGGGCTACTTCACTCAGGATGATATTTTCTAGTTCCATCCATTTGCCTAAAAATTTCATGAAGTCATTGTTTTTAATAGCTGAGTAGTACTCCATTATGTAAATGTACAACATTTTCTGTATCCATTCCTCTGTTGAAGGACATCTGGGTTGTTTCCAGATTCTGGCTATTATAAATAAGGCTGCTATGAACATAGTGGAGCATGTGTCTTTGTTAAATGTTGGAGCATCTTTTGGGTATATGCCCAGGAGAGGTATTGCTGGGTCCAATTTTCTGAAGAACTGTCAAACTGATTTCCAGGGTGGTTGTACCAGCTTGCAATCCCACCAACAATGGAGGACTGTTCTTTTTCCATATCCTCACCAGCATCTGCTGTCATCTGAGTTTTTGATCTTAGCCATTCTGACTGGAGTGAGGTGGAATCTCAGGGTTGTCTTGATTTGCATTTCCCTTGTTTTTTTTTTTTTTGTTGTTGTTTTGTTTTGTTTTTTGTTTTTTTACATTTTTATTAGATATTTTCTTCATTTACATTTTGAATGCTATCCCCTTTCCTAGTTTCCTCACTGAAAATCCCCTATACCCTCCCTCCTTCCTGCTGCTCCCCAACCCACCCACTCCTGCTTCCTGGCCCTGAAGACTAAGGATGTTGAAATTTTCTTTAGGTATTTCTCAGCCATTCAGTATTCCTCAGTTGAGAATTCTTTCTTTAGCTCTGTATCCCATATTTAATAAGGTTGTTTGGTTCTCTGGAGTCTAAATTCTTGAGTTCTTTGTATATATTGGATATTAGCCCTCTATCAGACGTAGGATACTTAAAGATCTTTTCCCAATCTGTTGTTTACTGTTGTGTCCTATTGACTGTGCCCTTTGCCTTACAGAAGCTTTTCAATTTTTTGAGGTCCCATTTGTCAATTATTGATCTTAGAGCATAAGCCATTGCTGTTCTCTTCAGAAATTGAAGAGAGATATGAATTGAGGCTCGGCATGTCTCTCTGCAAATGGAATTTCTTATACTCATCTTTTAATGCTGGTAAATGTTTATTTCTTTGTGGATGCTTAGAGTATGTCAATCATTTTATTGTGGGCCTTATGAAAGCAGAACTCTTATTTGTTTATAATTTAGTGTCTCATGCAGTGCTGAAACAAAATTAAGCATAAAACACTATTGAATAGAATAAAAACCAGAGGCTTTTATATATACTACCTAGATTTTAACTTGAATACAGGTGATATAGATATGTGGTGTGTGTGTGTGTGTGTGTGTGTGTGTGTGTGTGTGTGTGTGTGTGTACTTAATAGAATTTAATAGAATTTTCTTTATATACTGTTCTGCTCTACTTGGGAAACTTCTTCAGCAGGTACTGTATCTACTAGATATATTGTTTTTACTAGCTTAGTCCTTCAATTCACCAAAAGGTTTATAATATCATACTTTAAAAAGGTATCTTCTTTATAATTAAAGCACCATGAAAACAGATTTATTCACACTACTTAGTTGACAAGGATCCAAGTTTTAATAATACAACATGTTTAAACATTCCTGGAGCAAAGCTGTAGTAAATAATCACCGAAGGAATGACATTATTCCCACTGATTAACTCTCAATCTATTATTTATCAGAGCTTTAAATAATTCTTGTAAGTACACTCAAAGAAAAAAAAAAAAAACAGCATTCCACATCATGCCCAAAATCTAGTTCAGACCTCACAGGAGACTAGTGATCTTCTGTGTCATACATGCCTTTCTTCTAGACCATAAACTTATAGTCTCATGTCAGGGAAAGTGCAAATGTACTGCTAATTATACATCCCTTGAGCTGTGTGGGCCTCTGAGAGTCTTGTTTTATATTACACCACACACACTCACACACACACACACTCACAGACAGACAGACAGACAGACAGACAGACAGACAGACAGAAAGATAGACAGACAGACAGACAGATAGACAGACAGACAGATAGACAGACAGACAGATAGACAGTTAGATATAATACTCTCCCGACCAATGTTGTATAGCATTAAAGAGCCAGGATAATAATAAATAGTTGTCAATAGTACAATATTGCCAATAAAATTCCATAAAGGTCATAGTTGGATACAATTTGGAGAAAAAGGAAATATATAAAACCTAAAAGCATTTAGTTCAAAACAACATTTCTGTCTTATAATGGCATCATGACCCACTGATACTTGGTGAGTTTTAATGATTAAATACATACATTTGGTGGCTGTAGTGTTGAGCTTCATAATGAAACTCTTAGGGCCAAGATGTGGGAGCGGGTGGGTAGGGGAGCAGAGCCGGGAGGGGGAAGGGTATAGGGAACTTTCTGGATAACACTTGAAATGTAAATGAAGAAAATATCTAATAAAAGTTGGAAAAAAAGAAAAAATAATAATTTTCTAACTCTTCACAAAAAAAAAAAAAAAAAAAAACTTAATGTAGTTTGGCCATGACTATTCCCTCTATTCCTCTCTTTGCATCCTCTGTCCTTGCTTACTAGTCTTCCATATCATGTTGTTGGCATGTTTGCATATAAAATTTGCATCCCACAGGTAAGAGGAAATATGGTATTTCTCTCCATGATTTGGGCTTATTTACAATAGTGGGGTGCTCTCTAGTTTCTGCTTATCTCTCTAGAAATGATGTGGTTTTACTCTTTACCATGAAAAGAGACACCATTGTGTAGTGGACCACATTTTTTTATTCCACTCACCAGTTAGTAGACATGTAAAATCATTACATAAATTGGATGCCATGAATGATGCACAACAAAGATATATGCAAATTTCTATGTAATAGGTGATTTAAATTCCTTTAGATATATTTATAGGTATGGTTGAGCCTGACAATGTGGCAGTTCTAATTTTAATGCTTTGAACTACCACTCTACTCATTTTCTCACTGACTTCATCAGTTGATATTCTAATGTACCCACTTATTTTATATGCATAATTACTAATATTACAGATTATGTTATTCTCAGTAAGGGCTTTGTATACCTCCATTAATACCCTAAATTATAAGTTTCCAGGCATGTACAAACTATTTTCATTGTTATAGACAAAATACATGATAAAGAGACACACAACCGTGTAAATACCAATCACAGGAAAAAAATTTCATAGTATTATAATAAGCTGTGCTCCTGCTTTATACCATAATCCTATTTAGCCTCACTTGGCTCCAGACCAATTGCCATGAGTGAGATCTGTCTGTATTACCAACAATGCACATATGACTTTCACACACATGCCAAAAAGCACAAATGCATACCTGCCCTCTCTTGATTAGCAGATATCTGCATATTTGGTGAGGATTAAGAATAAGATTAAAAAATCATACTCAAGGATGATTCAGGTATTAACAACTGTGCATGCATGGGCACAGCTATTTCTTACAAAGTTTCTAGATTTAGATTCAAAGTGTCCAATACTGTTTCAGATTTTTAGCTTTTGTTTTTGAAAATGATTTAATATTTAAAGGTAATGTGAGATGTCAAATGAACCACCATGACAAGAGATTAAAAGAACTGTTTGCAAAGTACCTAGAGCAATGTCAAGTAATTAGTGTCTGCAATTGAAATCTTTAATAAATTCATAATTATGAGACTACAATTATTAAAATATATTCTTTGTTACATATTTCTATTTTAATATTTCTATTTTAAATATTTTCTTTATTTTCAGCTATGTTGATAACTTTTATCTTTCTGCTCTATATTACCACTGAGAATACAATAGTAGTCAAAACATTTCCCTTATATATCTTGCAAAGTAAGATGAAAAAAATAATGTGATAGATATGTAAATAGTGTTATAATCAAATACACCATCCTTCAAAAACAGAATCAAAGAACAAATCAAAAAGATTATTCACCAAGATCACGTAGGCTTCATACCAGGTATACAGGGATGGTAAATATACCAAAATCCAACAATGCCATCTACTACATAAAGAAACTCAAAGAAAACAAACAAACACATACATGATCATATCATTAAATGCTGGAAAAGCTTCAGACAAAATTCAACATCCTTTCATGTTAAGTGTTTTGGAAAGATCAGGAATTCAAGGTCTATACCTAAACATAGTAAAAGCAATATAGAGCAAACCAGTAGCCAACATTAAACTAAATGGAGAGAAATTTGAAGCAATTCCACTAAAATCAGAGAAAAAGACAAGGCTTCCCCCTCTCTCCATATCTGCTCAATATTGTACTGGAATTTCTAGCTAGAGCAATTAGACAACAAAAGGAGGTCAAAGGGATACAATTTGGAAAGGAAAAAGTAAAAATATCAGTATTTGGAGATTATGTGATAGTATACTCAAGTGACCACAAAAAACTCCACCAGAAAAACAACTTCAGCAAAGTGGCTATATATATAAAAAAAAAAAAAACCCTCAAACAAATCAGTAGCTTCCTCTACTCAAAGAATAAAAAGGCTGAGAAAGAAATTAGGGAAATGACACCTTTCACAATAGTCACAAAAAATATGAACTATCTTGTGAATTTAACCAAACAAGTGAAGGATCAGTATGAGAAAAACTTTAATTCTCTGAAGAAAGAAATCAAAGAAGACCTCAGAAGATGGAAAGATCTACCATGCTTCTGGATTGGCAGAATAAGCATAGTAAAAATGGCCATGTTGCTGAAAGCAATCCACAGATTCAATGAAATCCCCATCAAAATTCCAACTCATAGAGTTAGGGCAATTCTCAAATTCATTTGGAATAACAAAAGACAAGGATAGCGAAAATTATTCTTAACAATAAAAGAACTTTTGAGGGAATCACCATCCCTAACCTCAAACTATACTACAGAGCAGTAGTGATAAAAATGGCATGGTATTGGTACATTGACAGGCAGGTAGGTCAACGGAATAAAATTGAAGACCTAGAAATGAACTCACATACCTATGGCCAGTTGATCTTTGACAAAGAAGCTAAAACCACCCCGTGGAAAAGAGACAGCATTTTCAACAAATGGTGCTGGTTCAACTGGAGGTCAGCATGTAGAAGAATGCATTTTTTTCCTTTCTTATCTCCCTATGCAAAGCTCCACATAAAACTAGACACACTTAATCTAATAAAAGAAAAATTAGGGAAGAGCCTTGAACACATGGGCACAGGGAAATTTTCCTGAACAGAACACCAATGGCTTGTGCTGTATGATCAAAAATCGACAAATGTTACCTCATACAAAGCTTCTGTAAGGCAAAGGTCACTGTAAGTAGGACAAAATGGCTGCTAATAGTTTGGGGAAAGATATTTACCAATCCTACATCCAATAGAGCACTAATTTCCAATATATACAAAGAACTCAAAAAGTAAGACTCCAGAGAACCAAATGACCCTATTAAAAGGGGGCAACAGAGCTAAACAGAATTCTCAACAGAGGAAAATGGAATGGCTGAGAAACAGCTAAAGAAATGTTTAACATCCTTAGTCATCAGGGAAATGCCAATCAAAACAAACCTGAGATTCCACCTCATACCAATCAGAATGGCTAAGATCAAAAACTCAGGTGACAGCAGATGCTGGCATGGATGTGGACAAAGGGGAACACTCCTCCATTACTGGTGGGATTGCAAGCTGGTACAACCACTCTCGAAATCAGTTTGGTGGTTCCTCAGAAAATTGGACATAGTACTATCTAAGTACCCATCTATATCTCTCCTGAGCATATACCCAGAAGATGTTCCAACATGTAGTAAACACATATGCTCCACTATTTTCTTAACAGCCTTTTTTATAATAGCCAAAATCTGGAAAGAACCCAGATGTCCCTTAAAAGAGGAATGGATACAGAAAATGTGATACATTTACACAATGGGATGCTACTCTGCTATTACAACAATGACTTCTTGTTTTTTTTTTTTAAAGTTTTTTTTTTATTAGATATTTTCTTCATTTACATTTCAAATTCTATCCCCAAAGCCCCCTATACCTCCCACCGCCCTGCTCCCTAACCCACCCACTCCTACTTCCTGGCCCTGGCATTCCCCTGTACTGGGGCATATGGTCTTTGAAATACAAAGGGCCTCTCCTCCCATTGAAAAACAAAAACAAACAGAAACAAACAAACAAACAAACACCAATGACTTCGTGAAATTCTTAGGCAAATGGATGGAACTTGAAAATATCAGAGTGAGGTAATTCAGTCACAAAAACAAACAAACAGCACACACACACACAATATGCACGCACTGATAAGTGGATATTAGCCCTAATGTTTGGAATTCCCAAGATATAATTCACAGATGATATGAAGCCCTAGAAGAAGGAAGTGTGGATGCTTCAGTGCTTATTAGAAAGGCTAGCAAACTTCTCACAGGAGAAAATAATGGACACAAAGTGTGGAGCAGAGACTGAAGGAAAAGCCATCCAGAGACTGCCCCATGTGGGGAATCCATCCCATATATGGTCACCAAACCTGGAAGCTATTGTGGATCCTGGGAAGTGCTTGCTATGGGAGCTTAATATGGCTTTCTCCTGAGAGGCTCTGCCAGAGGCTGACAAATTCATAGGTAGATGTTCAAGGCCAACCATTGGACTAAGTGCAGGTTTGGAGAAGGGACTGAAGGAACTGACAGGGTTTGTAGCCCCATGGGTTGTAAACAGTGTCAACCGGTCAAATCCCCTTGAGCTCCCATGTACTGGACCACCAACCAAAGAGTACACATGGAGGGACCCATGGCTCTGTCCGTATATGTGGCAGAAGATGGCCTTGATAGACATCAGTGGAAAGAATGTCCCTTAGGTCTGAAGGTGTTTGGTGACCCAGTGTAGGGGAATTCCAGGGTAAGGAGACAGGAGTGGGTGGGTGAATGGGGGAGCATCCTCATACAGGCAAGGAGGAGTGAGATAGGGAGGAGGAGTGGAATAGGGAGGTTCCTAAGAGGAGAGTTGGAAAGGAGAAAATATTTGAAATGTAAATAATGAATTTTTTTAAAGCAGCAAACCAATGAATTAGAGAAAGAAAGAAAGAAAGAAAGAAAGAAAGAAAGAAAGAAAGAAAGAAAGAAAGAAAGAGAAGATACCTTCCAGGAAAGAACATAGAGTATATATTAAGAGAACTTTCTCAAAGATTCTATCACATCAGAGAAAAGTTAACATGTCACATAATATTTTAAATACACCAGCAACATAATATCAGTCATTTATTGAATAAAATGCTCAAACAATTAAAATACTTAAGTTAGAAATTAAAATTTTCGTGATCATCTGGGGAAGAAATCTGAAGGGGCTATATATTTTGACTATGATTTTGTGCACAAGGTAGGACATTGGGTTTTTTTTTTTTTTTTTTTTTTTGAGCTGAAAATAAACTCTATAGAAGGTATAGGGGTCCATGTGCTCATGGAAAAGCACTAGGAGAACTTGGAATTTTAGCCTACAGAGATTCCTTCAAAGGAAGGAATCTTACACCTTTTCTACACCCAAAACCTGACAGCAAATGTATATTTTAGACCAGAGATGGTTGCACTGTGTGGCCAGAGACCTCATTTGTTCCTCCCTTAGATCCTTATCATAAGTTTGATTTTGTCAGCCAATCTTTGTAAAAGATGACCTAATATTCCAGGTTCCCCTATTGCTTTCAAAGAGTTTTGATATAGTCACATTCGATCTTCATTTAGCTTAGATTGGTCCTCAAAGAGACTTATGCGTACTTTTTCTATGCACCTAAGATTGAGCTAGTTATCACTCTCAAAGTTTTCACCAAATTGTGCTGTGCTTAACTATGCCTAAAATAACGATTCCAGGTCAGACTCGGTTTGAATAAACACTAGTTACTTAGGCATGTTGAACTGAACTGCCCTCCTGCCTCCAGTATATCTGCACTCTGCTTGCTGGTCAGGGAAGTCTCAAAGACCCATGAACAACTCAATATACAGTATAAAGATTACTCCTGTAGGTTTCATTCATTCTAGTTGCTTAGTTTGATAGATTAATGGAAGACCAGCAAGCTATATTTGAGGTACAGTTATTTAATAGTGATAATATATTACTTAATTTGATAATAGCCATTAGATATAAATTTGTGCTTAAAATATACATATATTAGAATGTGAAGGCATACATTTGCCCAGATCGAACAGCCAAAAAATAAAAACAGGGAAGTCGTAAAATATTAAAAAATGTTATATTGAACATAATCATAAGCTGATTCAATTGAACGTCAAAAGAAAAAATATTCTGATAAAAAGTTAATTGTCCCATCATGAACACAAAAAGTAGTCAAATTTAACAGCTCAGGAAAGAAAATAACAGACATATCCCTGTCATGGTTAGTCCTAGTTTTTATTGACTTGATCCATCCTCAGCAACCAGAGAAGGGTGAATATCAATCCAAGACTTGTCTCCATCAGATTAGTCTGTGGGAATGTCTGCATAGAAGTTTAGTTCTGTCTTGAAATTGGCTCATTCCACTCCATCTATTCCTTCTCAAAATTTCAATCATGCTGCAGTAGGAGTAGTGGTTTCAAGGCTCAAGTCTTCACTGTTAAGGAAATCAGCTGACTCCCATTAAAAGAGATTAGTAATGAAGGAGGGGCCGGGAGGCAAAACTTCAGTCTCCCCATGTGCCCAACTAGGTAGAAACTGGAAAGGGTTTCAAAGTGTCAAAAGCCAGCTACTCCCTGCAGCAGTGATTAGGTGGGATTTGCTGCTGGTTAACAAGCAGCTCAGAGAGTCCCTCTCAATACCCTGGAGCTATGAACACCAAGGGAAATATTGCAGTGGTCTGCAGGGAATGTGTTATATTTGTCTCCTTGCCTGAGGAACTCACCAATTACGTGAAAATGTCAACTGGTCTCCATACCTTATTTGAGTAATATCACTCATGTTGAGAAAAATATCCGCAGACAGCAGACTAAAACCATACATGATGAAAAAAAAGAAAAAAGAAAAATAGAATAGATTCATTTTCAAAGAAACCAGAGGGAATTAAAAATTTTTAAGGATATGGAACTAAAATCAAAATGGGGGCATGAGAAAGGTGCCTCAGTCAGCAAGGTGCCTGTTGCCCAAGCAAGAGAAAGTGAGTTTATACTCTCAGAGCCCACCTAACAGATTGCGCAAAGTGGCATGTACTGTAATCCCACTCTTGGCAAGCTAGAGGCAGGAGTTTCACTGTGGCTTAGTGGCCAGTCAAAATAAGCCCCAAATAGCTGAAATCACAAGTTAATGGTTCTGTGAGAGACTCTGTCTTAAGATAGGAAAGAGTACCATTTGGGAAGACAAAGGAGGTTTGCAGTACTGGGAGGGAGATGAGAAAATGTAAGAGGCCATCAATGTAATCAGGATGCATTGCAGATGAGTAAGATGTCAACTGTTTTAAAAGATTACTAATTAGAGGGGGGTGAAAAGACTACTAGATGGCTAAGAGTGTATGCTCCTCTTCCAAAGAACCTGGTTCCAATTACCACATGGTGGATCACAGACATTTGTAACTCCAGGACAGAAGATCTAATGCCTTTTTCTGGACTCCATTGGCATCAGGCATGCACACGATGCATTGATAAATACACAGACAAACCCACAAACACATAAATAAAAGCAAAACTAATTAAAATATTAATTAAAAGAAATTAGAAGGCAATAAATGTCACCAAAATGTTATGTTAGAGGACATTTTTTTTCTTTCTTTCTTTCTTTCTTTCTTTCTTTCTTTCTTTCTTTCTTTCTTTCTTTCTTTCTTTCTTTCTTTTTCTTTTTGGTTTTTCGAGACAGGGTTTCTCTGTATAGCCCTGGCTGTCCTGGAACTCACTTTGTAGACCAGGCTGGCCTCGAACTCAGAAATCTACCTGCCTCTGCCTCCCGAGTGCTGGGATTAAAGGCATGCACCACCATGCCCAGCATTCTACTTTTATTTCTGTTGCAGCAATAAATGTTCTGACATAGAGGAAGAAAAAAAAAATGGTTTCTTTGGTTTGCAGTTCAAGATTTGTAAGGAAGTCAAAGCAGGAGTTTAATGCAACCAAAAGGAGAGAGAGAAAAAAACTCACAGGTGGTTGGGTGCTTGCTTGTTCCTTTCCCTTATATTCTTCAGACTTACTGCCAAGGGAATGGCTGAACTTTATCAATTAACAATAAATTGTTAATTTAGAGAAGCAAGTATACAAAACTTGTATACTTGATAATGTAACCTTAAGCACTCAAACACACATGCAAACATTCTTCATATTACATTTATAGGGCTCAGTATGTATGTATGTATGTATGTTCATATATATATATATATATATATATATATATATATATATATATATATAATTTGTATATGTATATGTATGTGTGTATGGTATGTGGTGTGTGTGTGTATGTGTATACCTATGTATCTGGAGGGGAATAAAACATTATCTTGCAACCATCAATGTGTGAGTTTGGTAGGATCACTCATAATCAGTTAGCACTGTCCATTAAGCTGTATCTTTCCTATTTTCAATAATAAAAAAGGTATAAAGGACAAGATTACACTTCAGAAAAGGCTCCACAGCTTTCTATAACTAATAAAAAGTGAACATTACTAAGAGGTTTATGAAAATGGGTTACAAGTACAAAATGTACCATAGGACACCATTCTGGAAAGACAAATCGGTAAATTTGGTTAGACTGACATTGACCTAGCCTAGAAATGTATCATACCACACTTTCTGTAGACTATTTTGATCAATATTTTCTTATAGAATTATAACTAAGGACTTTCCTGTTTAGTATTATAGAGTTCGGTTAGAACCTGTGAACCCAGCAGTTTTTTTTTTTTTTTCCTCTTGCTATCTAACACATTTTCAAATCTGAAGAATTCCTCTATTGTAATTGTGAATGGGTTGAAATACCAGGGTAGAACCCAGTTGCTTGACATGAGGACATCCGTAAAACAAGTGACCAGCCCAAGCAGTTCTAAGAGATTACAGATGGCCATCCTGAGCATCTTGGAGAGCGTCACTGTGCATCTGGAAGACTAGTGTGCAGTGGATTAGTACAAGCACTAGAAATGTTTGCAGCACTATGGTCTCATGCCCTGGTGTCCACTGCCCTGTGTCATGCTATCCCCACTTGCCCTGCTGTCCACTGCCCTGTGTCATGCTATCCCCACTTGCCCTGCTGTCCACTGCCCTGTGTCATGCTATCCCCACTTGCCCTGCTGTCCACTGCCCTGTGTCATGCTATCCCCACTTGCCCTGCTGTCCACTGC